>CAEGAF010144351.1:0-10209 GCA_903067075.1 Micropoecilia bifurca | reverse complement strand
CCTGAACATCTGAAGGAATCACTCTAAGCCTGATGACCTGGTGAAGCAAGCAGTGAGGGAACAAGGTGACAGTTGGACGTTACGATACTTGAGGATGAATATAGATTATGTTGGACAAAGAAAATATCGATATATATCGTGATATTGATATTATTATACAGTCCTAGTCCAAACACTCTTGCAGTTGCGCTTCCAGTTTTAAAAGTGTGGGGTGTGTGAGCTGGCAGGATTATGCCTTAGGTCTACCTCTACAGTCGACAGTTAAATTATGGACTAGTTTTCACACGTCACATTTTAGTTCAACAAATTTAGGAATATAATCTAAAATGAAAGCATAATTATGAATTACAATTTCACAATTAGAAAAGCTTAATTGTGTATTAAATTACGCCTGTTCTTAGGTTACAGAATTGAAGAGTTTATTTGATCTCTTGCGTTTTTCTCATCCAGCCATTTTGTTTAGTTGTTTCTGCAGCTTAGTGTGGCGTTAGGAAGTCCTGGTTGTGATTAGTTCTTTTTATCCTCTTGTGCAAAAACAAATACATTAATGTTCTTCATTAAACAGTTACTAATCTCCTGTTTTTGACTTCCTCAGGTCTTCCACAGCATCATGTCGGTTATTACTTGGGAGGTTGATGCTGATCACATTCTCATTAGCAAACAAAGGTCAAGCTCTCCTCTTGACCATGATTTACCAAACGGTGTGGAAATAAAAGATGAACGAGAATCACAGACGACTGAGACACAAGACCCAGAACCTCGAGTGATTAAAGAAGAACAGATTGAGTTGTGCATCTTCCAGGATGAAGGGCAGGTTTTGGTGAAGCAAGAGACTGAAACTTCCACCTCCATGGAGAATCCTGCTTATGGGGAAGCATTTCAGGACGGACCAGAGCAGCAGCAGATGATGGAGACGAAAGAGGAATCAGAGCCTGTAGAGATCAAACAGGAGCAGGAGGAGCTCTGTGGTAATCAGGACAAAGAACAGCCACATGTTTTTGAGTTTTGTGGTAATTCTTTCATGCAACATAATCACATGATACCTCAAGCAGATGAGAAACCTTTCTCCTGCCTGACTTGTGGAAGAGGTTTTAACAAGCAGTACAACTTGACCGTCCACATGAGAACTCACACAGGTGAGAAGCCATACCCTTGTGAGCTGTGTGATAAATCTTTCAGGAGGAGCAATGATTTGGCCCGTCACATCAGAACTCACACCGGCGAGACACCGTATTCCTGTCAGTTTTGTGGTAAATCCTTTAACGACAACAGTCATCTCACCATTCACCTGAGAACGCACACTGGTGAGAAGCCCTACTCCTGTGAAGTGTGCGGTAAATCTTTGACTGACAGCAGTCATTTGATCAAACACATGAGAACTCACACGCCTGAAAAGCCTTTCCCATGCCTGACGTGTGGAAAAGGTTTCACTGCTCAGTCTGACCTGACAGTCCACATGAGAACCCACACCGGTGAGAAGCCCTTCACCTGTCTGGTCTGTGGTAAAGGTTTTATCCAGAAAACTACCCTGAGTTATCACATGAGGACCCACACCGGTGAGAAGCCTTTTCCATGTGACCTGTGTGATAAATCTTTTATTCAAAGCAGCGATCTGGCCCGACACCTCCGAACCCACACAGGGGAGAAACCATATTCTTGTGACTTGTGTGACAAATCTTTCAGACAGAGCAGCGATCTGGCTCGTCATATAAGAACTCACACGGGAGAGAAGCCATTCTCATGTCAGACCTGTGGAAAAGGTTTTACCAAGCAGAATAATCTGACTGTGCACATGAGGATTCATACAGGTGAGAAGCCATATTCCTGTGAAGCATGTGGTGAATCCTTCACTGTCAAGTTTAGTTTGACTAAACACAAATGTAAAAATGCCAACCTGGACGTTTTGCGACAGTAGAGCTGCTCTCTGATTCACAAACTAGTCAGGTTTATTGGTATAGCACATTTCATCAACAAGGCACTTCAAATTGATTTGCATGATTAAAACATGACACATTAAACAATTTTGAAACACGCAACAAACTACATTTTGCCAAATCCCATCATCAATATATCACACATAATAAATGTATTAATATACATTTACAGTTATTGCGCTGCATAAACAGTGTGATAGTTGTTTATCCATGGAAAATTTCAGGTTTTTGATTAGTTCAGCATTAGAAATAAGACACAAATAGATTTGGTGTTTCTCCAGTGTATTGATCAAAGACAGACAAATGGAGTTTTAGCCTCAATGTACAGAACGTCAGTGTTTCAGCAGTTGTGCAGTTTTTTGGATGTTTGTTGGAGGCCAGGTTGTCACCACCTTCAGAAAAAGACTAAATGGCAGGATTTAGGCTCCTTCCCCTCCTTGTGTTTGTGAAAGGAACCAGGTGAAGGGGGTTGAAGTCAACCCTCCTCTGTTACGGCCCTGAATCACCAAGCCAGCAGGCCTGATGCCTCTGCCTCTACTGGTGATTTCTGATTGGCCAAAGGGGCTTCCAATGAGATTTATGATAGAAGTGTTTATAAATCCCATTAGAATACACCTTTTTAACAAATTCATGTTGTTATTTTGCTTGGATTTCCCCATCATTTTATTACTGATTGCTGTATTTTATATCTGGGGATTATTTTGTAACCTGCATGTGATGTAAAATAACTTAAAAATGTTAAGCTTACAGCTTGATGTGTTGATACAACATGAATGAAGTGTTAAAATAAGGGTTTTTATTAATGATTTGTTCTTCCTGAGTATTAGAGGTTTCCTGCTTCAGATGATTACAGTATGTTATGTTTGGATGATTAAACTATTTACATTCATTCTTTCAATTGGTATTTTGAATTTTTTTTTGTCTTTCCACCATCTTGCATTTAGAAATTAACACACATATAACCCCCATCTCACAATCCGTACCTGCTACTTTGATAAGTGCTGAGTGTGCACAAGTTTACACAAAACAGACAACAAGTAGTAAAAAAGCATAAACAAGTAATTGAATTCAGAGTATTTTGTGTAGTGGTAATTCACAGTGAAAAAAGTCATTTCAGGAAACACAAACACTGAGTTTGTTGGGACCAGAGAAGCAAGTAAAGGTTTTACAAACTAAAAACGAGTTTTATTGCTACAAGTGTAGAATATTCTAGTTCAGATTTAGAATCTACTTATCTAGTTTTTAAGCTAGAACAGATATGAAAAAGCTTTTGTGAAAAAGCTTTTATAAATAAATATATATACAAAGTACAAACGGAGGAGTGTTCAAGTATAATAAAAGGTATATTCAGAATATTACAGCTGTTTCATATTTCCATTAGTTTAAGAGAAATTGCATATATTAGCCAGGAGAGCTTGTTAATGGAACATGAACAATTTAATGAATTTTTAAAAAATATTCTAAGTTTAATAAGAATCTAAGTTCTCCCACTTAAAATATGGTTGGAGAAAGTATCCAAAAACATATAATTTCCTTATAAATATTTGGTTAACTGTTTAATTTTAATAAAATTATTTAAGATTTTGAAACTTAGAACATCTAAGCCACTAAACATTTTTGTAATAAATAAAAATTAAACCGGAAGCCAGATTCAGTGTCGTGCTGGGGGCGGAACTTATGGTCCGCTCTTGTTTCTGGTGTGCATCTCCGCGTGGGACTTTCAGCGGAAGTAAACAACAGAAGGCTAGTAGCATTAGCTACAGGAGCAACCGCAGTAAACAGGAGGAACCGCGGTGCCTCCTGTTTACCGTCGCTTAGAAACGCGTTTCTGCTGTGAGCTGAATGTTTCAGCGTCTGCAGTAATAATATCTTCAGTTCTTCATCGGAGAGCGACTCGCTGCTGCTGAAATATTTAACAACATCGACTTTTAGGAGGAAGAGAAGATCCACCATCAGCTCAGACTGATGGATCCCAGCTGGAAAACCCAAATCATCTCGGAACCTCCAGATATGTAAACTGTTTGGTTCTGAATGAACTGATACTGGAATAAGGATAATACGTTCAAGGAACTAGTTGATACCGCGGATGATTATTTGGTTGGGGTGGCTGATAGGGCAACCCGTCCTGCTTAGGTCGACGGGACCTTGATATATAAGGTAAATTTATGAAACATTTCATTTATCTTGCTTAAATATTGGCACTAGTTTTGTTTTTGGCTTAGTCTGTAAATTTTACGGTATCTGCAGGTAAAGTATTACAGAATACCATACTAGTACAATCCAAGTACCTATAAATAATGTTATTGATCATTGATAAATGAGTCATGTCCATCACAGGGGAGGCATTCAGGCCCACATTAGTTTATCCATCCACCCATTTTCTGTACACCTTTGTCCTTTAGTGGGTCAGGAGGAGCTGCTGCCTCTCCAGCTGACGTTCTAGGCGAGAGGCAGGTCACCTGGACAGGTCACAGGTCACCTGGACAGGTCACCTGGACAGGTCACAGGTCTCCTGGACAGGTCACCTGGACAGGTCACCTGGACAGGTCACAGGTCACCTGGACAGGTCACAGGTCACCTGGACAGGTCACCTGGACAGGTCACAGGTCACCTGGACAGGTCACCTGGACAGGTCACCTGGACAGGTCACAGGTCACCTGGACAGGTCACAGGTCACCTGGACAGGTCACCTGGACAGGTCTCCTGGACAGGTCACCTGTCTGTCACAGGGCAACACAGAGACA
This sequence comes from Micropoecilia bifurca, assembly GCA_903067075.1. Classification (NCBI taxonomy): domain Eukaryota; kingdom Metazoa; phylum Chordata; class Actinopteri; order Cyprinodontiformes; family Poeciliidae; genus Micropoecilia; species Micropoecilia bifurca. Next base: position 5,531 of record CAEGAF010144351.1, on the reverse strand, counting down.
CACAGGATAAACAACCACACACACACACTTAGAGAGGCCAATTAACCTGACAGTCATGTTTTTGGACTGTGGGAGGAAGCCGGAGTACCCGGAGAAAACCCACCAAGCACAGGGAGAACATGGAGACTCCATGCTGAAAGAAAGGAATCGAACCCAGAACCTTCTTGCTTCTAGGCAACAGCTCTACCAACTGCACCAAAACTATTTTATTCTCCCACATTGGATGGTTTGTGAGCGTTAAAACATGCTTCCCAATCAGATTTAAATCTGGGCTTTGACTAGGCTGCTTCCAAATCTAGTTTTTGTTTTGCTAAAGCAGATGTTCTGCTGAATAATTCCTGCCAATGATGTGACGTCTCCTTCAGGATCCTCTAGAACAGGGATGTCAAACTCCAGTCCTCAAGGGCTGCTGTCCTGCAACTGTTAGATGAGCCTCTGCTTCATCACCTGAATAGAATAATTAGGTCATTAGCAAAGCTCTGGAGAACATATCTGCACTAGGAGGAGGTAATTAAGCCAGTTCATTCCGGTGTTTTGTACCTGTGGCACATCTAAAAACTGCAGGACAGCAGAGGACTGGAGGACATCCCTGTTCTAGAAGATACCAGATTTATAGTTTTATTTATTAACCCAAAACATATGTAGTTGTGGTCTGAGGGAAAAAAATGACCGAATTTATAATTAGAAATGAACACTTACTGTTATTCTGTTTCACAAATCTAACAAACATTACATTGGTTTTATAAAACCAATGTTTGTTAAAAAAACAGTGTTTAAACAGTGTTTTTCATTTTCTTTATAAAGAACTCAAACATTATTTGCAAAGCTGCATTTCATTTTTAACTTAAAAGAAAATCTACTTCTTGAAAATGATTTTGAGTTCAGCTGAATGCCAAAACATTCGTCACATACAAAACCTCGCAAAAATAAAAGCTTGTTCACTTTTCCATAATGATCAACACCTTTATTAATGTTTTATTTATTCTATTTGTCACAAACATCTTCATTGAAGTACTGACAGTTTTGGTGTTTATGTGGTTTCATGTAGTTTCAATTAAATTAAATTTAAGAATACACTATCATTAAGGGAAATTAAATATCATAGCTTATCATTCAAGTATCTCAAAAGAGTTGTTGTTGATGGTGATGCTGTGGGCAGGAAGGATGTCCTGTAGCAGTCAGTATTGCAACACATCTGAAGTGTTTTACTTTATTAGCAAAATGTTCTTTTAGCAAATGAGCCTGCAGAGCTTTAAATGTAGTCCTGGCTTCTCCTGTCACCTCCTGGATGAATCTTTAGCGAGTTCTTGGAGTTATTTTAGCAGCTGGATCTCCACTGTTCCTTATTTTCCCAATTTGAAAACAATAGAAAAAAAGATTAATTAAAATATTATCTACATTTTATTTTTTTCCCATTATCTATCAAAATACTTTCTTTTTTACAAAACTGTTAATGCTGTTGCGCTGTTCTTTCAGGTCTTCTACAGCATCATGTCTGTTACTACGTGGAAGGTTGTTGCGGATCACTTTCTCATAAATGAAGAAAGAAACTCTACTCTTGATCAAAAGATATCAGACACTGTAGATTTAAACGAGGAACACGAGGAACCAGAAGTACAGCAGATCAATGAAATGAAAGAGGAACCAGAACCTCAATCTATTAATGAAAAACAGGATGAAAAGCTACTTTTAGTGAAGCAGGAGACCAACATCTCCATAATGAGTTCTGATGAGGAGCAAATATTCCACAATGTACCGAAGGTGAATGTAGTCCAGATTAAAGAGGAACAGAAGCAAATCTGCAAGGATCTGGATGAACATTTTGTAGTGAAGCAGGAGAGTGTCAGCTTAAAGTTTGCTTCTTCAAATGAGAAAATCTTCCACCAAATAAAAGAACTTGGAAATACTGAACCGGAGGAACCAAAACAGATCACTGAAGTGAAAGAGGAACCAGAAGCTTGGCAAGTAAAAGACGAACAAATTGAACTCTGCGTCTTTCAGGATGTAGGGGAAGTTTTGGTGAAAAGAAATGCTAGTCGCTGTACTCGGATTCCTCCTGTAGACCAGAAAGACTCCAGTGAAACAATTAAGAATCATCTACCATCTTCTGCAGCCCCTGAAGCCGAACACCAACAGGTGCAAGTAATCCATCATCAAAGCTCCGGATCTAATGATAAGAGAAATCTGAAGGAGAAAAGACACAAAAAATGCAGAAAACAAGGTGACAATGTGGACAACACTAAGCTAAAAAGACATAAAAAGAAATTACCTTTATGTGATGTATGTGGCAAATGTTTCACCACTCGACAAATCCTAACTGTACACATGAGGACTCATACAGGAGAGAAGCCTTTTGCTTGCAAACTATGTGATAAATCTTTCATTAACAGCAGTAATTTGATTTGTCACATGCGAACACACACAGGTGAGAAGCCTTTCTCCTGTGGGACCTGTGGGAAAGGTTTCCCCCGGCAACCAGCCCTGACCGCACACATGAGAACTCACACAGGTGAGAAGCCGTATCCCTGTGAGTTGTGTGAAAAAGCCTATCGAGATCGTAGTAATTTGGTACGACACATGAGAACGCATACAGGTGAGAAACCTTATTCCTGTAGAGTTTGTGGTAAATCCTACAGCGGCAGTAGTCAGTTGGCTTATCACATAACGACTCACACAGGTGAGAAGCCTTTCTCATGTCTGACTTGTGGAAAAGCTTTCAACAAGCAAAGCACCTTGACAGTCCACATGAGAACTCACACGGGTGAGAAACCGTACTCCTGTCACATGTGTGAGAAATCATTTCGAGAGAATAACGATTTGACTTGTCACATGAGGACTCACACGGGTGAAAAGCCGTATTCCTGCAAATTGTGTGAGAAATCTTTCAGATGGAGAAATGTTCTCAATCGACACATGAGAATACACAGATCAGATGCCTTCTTGTCATGAATTATGTGCTGAATTCTTCGCTGTCAAATACACATTGACTTTATCTTAAGGTATTTTACTAAACTGGTAAAAATACCATTCACTACTTAAAATCCGATCAGAATAAGAATATTTGTATTGTTATTGTAGAGAAGCACAACAAAAATGTGTTTCAGTACAACCCAAGAAGAAGGGGTTCCTGGGGCTGCTGCCTCTAGGGGGCGCCGTCTTTTATAAAAGCGAGCTTCACCTATTTTGCAAACAGTCCAACTTCTATATTTTAAGTCACAGAACCATCTGTTGGTCAAAAAAAGAATAATTTTTAATAATCAAGCCTCTTGTACAAGCACTTGAATAGATTTCAAACTGAAACATGGACTTAAATCCAGAAAACTATGTGACATTGAACGAATCCAAGAACTTTCCACTATAAGCCCCTAAGAATAATTTTCTCCACATTTGTGCTCTTACAGTAATATCTTATAATAATTATGTCAATAATGCCATTGTTGTTGTTGGTATCTGTTGCTCATTTTATCATAGTGAACTACATAGTTTTATATATTTGGATTAATTTAAGTGTGATCATGGATCTCTGTTTTGTGCAATAATTTTCTCATCAATAATTGTTTCCCAGTTAAACCAGCAGGTGTCGCTAGTGCTCAGCTGTGTGTGCAGCTGTTGTACATGATATATATAAGAGGAGAAACTGTGTGGGTGTTAAAGGTGACTTAAACCTTTTAAGGTAATAATTTGACTCTGGGCTGTGTTAGTCCCAATATTTTTTATTTTTTATCGAATTAGATTCATAGTTATGACTTTTTTTAAATTCTTGTTTAGTTTTTCTTTTTTGTATCTTATTATATGAATGTTGTTAATTCTGTAATGATAATCTCAATGTTCTAGTCTCCATTGCTTTTTCTCTGTTTACAGAAACTGTTTTCTGTAAGTTCATGTAATTTTCTCTTGCTGCTGTTTGGTTTTAATCTGGTGAATAAATGTGATCCTTTTCCTCTGACACAGTTGAACAGATACACATTATGCCTCGTTGAAATCTCACCATTAGTTTAAAGCAGAAGTTTTTATTCATTCTCATGATTTTATGTACTAAAGTTACAACAGGGATATTAATGGAGGCACAATCACTGTTTCATGCTTATTTATTTATTTTTTTAAATTTATGTTAATAAATATTCATGTTTAGTTATATTATTTCACATGTCAGTTGGAGTGTTATAAATTGTGATTCTGAGAATAAATTTAGTTTGTCAATATGTTCCTATTTTTTCTTTATTGAAGTGTGAAATTTAAATTACCAGAGACAGAGACAGATGTTTGAAACACTAATTTTATCAGTTAATCACATCTAATTTATTAACTGAGACTGATACAATATTAATAAATAAATGTGACACCTGCTGGACAAAATTCGCGTTGCCTCTACTCTTCCTGAACAAATGATGCAAATTAGATACTTTCTTAAGACTTTTTCTGCTCGTCATTGTTTCTAACAGTGTTGTATAGTAACAAAGTAAAAATACTTCACTACTTTACTTAAGTATATCTTGGAGTACTTCACACTTTCCCTGAGTATGAAAATTTCTGATAACTTTCACTTTTACTTCACTATATTTCCAAACTTAATTTCATACTTTTACTCCGATACATTTTAAATGTGTGGTTTAGTTTCTCATTACAAAAAAGCGAGAAAGAGAAACGCTGGTGTTTTGACTCCACCTACTGATTGACTGATACAAAGTCATAGCCTCCTTGCCTGCTTGTTCATCACCACCAATAGGAAACACCTGTTTGTTCATCACCACCAATAGGAAACACCTGTTTGTTCATCTCCACCAATAGGAAACACCTGTTTGTTCATCTCCACCAATAGGAAACACCTGTTTGTTCACCACCACCAATAGGAAACACCTGTTTGTTCATCACCACCAATAGGAAACACCTGTTTGTTCATCTCCACCAATAGGAANAATAGGAAACACCTGTTTGTTCATCACCACCAATAGGAAACACCTGCTTGTTCATCTCCACCAATAGGAAACACCTGTTTGTTCATCACCACCAATAGAAACACCTGTTTGTTCATTTCCACCAATAGGAAACACCTGTTTGTTCATCTCCACCAATAGAATCACCTGTTTGTTCATCACCACCAATAGAAACACCTGTTTGTTCATCACCACCAATAGGAAACACCTGTTTGTTCATCACCACCAATAGGAAACACCTGTTTCTCTTCTCCCATTAAACACAAAGCAAGTCTGGGATAATGACCAGTTGTTGCACCAATAGTTTGTGAAGTAGAAAATTATAACGGCTTTTTTTTCTTCATGTTGGCCACATTTTCTGTACTGACTATTTTTCTAATTTTCAGCACTGACTTTACTTGAAGGGAAACTTAAGGCTTAGAAAAACTTAGTATTTTCTGTCCTGAGGGGGAAACTGAGAAGCTGGTTCAGTTTAAAGCAGGTTAAGTTATTAACCTTGTGCTGTAGGTAAAGCTTTTTACTTATACTTTTCATTACATTACTTGAGTACATAAATTTTTACAGTAATTTCCATACTTAAGTACAAGAAAATTCTGA
>CAEGAF010144336.1:0-16315 GCA_903067075.1 Micropoecilia bifurca | reverse complement strand
ACACACACACACACACACACACACACACACACACACACACACACACACACACACACACACACACACACACACACACAAATGTTGAAAGTGATCTCTTACCCTTTGGGATCTAACACGACCATGAAAAATAAACTATTTAAAGACTCAAATAGTATCAAACTCAAACACACACAACAGTAAAAACTGTAACCACAAAGCACAAAAGTTACGATGAACAGTAAAAATTGAATACAATGTGAGTATAGTTCATTAAACGACTTAAAAGATAGAAAGAAAGTCTGAATATGTGGAATGAAAGTCAATCAGAAACAAGTGAGGATGTATTCTTGACATGCATACAAAGATGGATAGATGGACCGACAGACAGAAAGACAGATAAGCCACCTTCAGTTTTGTACATTTCGTACATTGTCTTGTACTTAAATTATTCAGAATATTTGTGTGTGTGACTGGTCCAGTCTTTAACTCTGCGTTGTATGTTTCAATATGTGTATCAAATAGAACAGGAGCCAGATCTGGGTCGACTGTCTTTTATTTTGTCTGTTTGAGATATCAAAAGAAAGAGCAGTAAGCACTCTGAACAGTCTGGTCCAAAACACCTCCCTCCTGCTAGCCAGCAGTTTTTAATATGTCTCTAGACATATAAAAAAAATATTATATTTTCATATTTAACAAGGACATTTGGTAATCCTTGTTATAGTGGAACAGTTAAAAACAAACCATAGCAAAGCTCTTGATATTATTTGTCTTTTTTTATTATTTTATAAAACCCATATCTGATTGAGACATCAAAAGAAACAGCAGTGAGCACTCCGCCCAGTCTGGTCCAAAACAAATCCCTTTGCAAGAAAATAGCACCCAAAATAAAGAAAAATTGGTCAAATCAAACAAACAAAAAAAAAACTATACGAAAATCCCGCCACAATCGCGTGAAATCAAGCTAACATTACCGTAACACAACGTTGGGATGCGCAGTTTGCTTTAAAAAGTGACATTAAGGTTTCTCATGCAGTTACGCGGAAAAATAAAGATGGACCGAACCAATACGTTATGAAAGTGAGTGCGTTTCTGAATTACTCACCCGATACAACGTCAAGTTGAACGTAAATATTCCTAGTACTGAAGAAAAAGCCTCTGGTTTCCAAATATGGCTACGGTGGGGAATCCAATCTTCCCAAACGTCATTGTAGTGTAAAACACAAGTCGGAAGAAAACCTGTTGATTTGATTAGAGGCGATTTTCCAAACAGCTGCTCATGCTGCATTCAGGTGTAGATGGGACACAACTATAGTCAAAAATAACTCCAAAGTTGTTTGAGCACGCTTTATGTATCTTATTTTAAAAATGTAAACTGTAAATTTGATCATTTTCAGCTGGTTACATTGTATAACTTGTCTGTCCATGCAAATCTCTATTAAGTTCTATACTACCACTATTTTAAGTTTCAGAACATGAAGAGAAATTAATTTTAGAAATGAATTCTAATTAAAAGCTGCTGACTGAAGTAAGAAAACAGTCTATTTCTTGATGAAAGAATACTGAAAATAGAAATTTGACTTTAAAACCAGAATGCATACAGAGCTGTGATTTTTGTGTATTCTAACATTCATGAGTTGTGTAAATTTAAATTCAACTGTTGACACATTTCCAACATGGCATTTCTCCTCAAAATTACCAGGAGAGATTAACAACATTGCACTTTTATTTGTGGATAAAACTGGCCTGTTTCAAAGTGTTTTACATGCAGTAATGCTGTGAATCTGCATAATGACAACTAAACCACAGAAAGCTATATAAATCCTGTCAAAACAGCTGACAAGAGAATAGATCATGATGTAAAAACAAAGTTAAAGGGCAGTTTTTGCGACATTTCTACATCGCAAACCATTTATGTTACTGATTCATTTAGACACCAAATCTACTCACACTTGCTTCAGCAGCAGAAAACATGTCAGCTTTGACACTTGGCTTCGTTTATGACGGGTAAAATATATTACGCAGATGTTAATTTTACACCCACACAATCCGAAACTTCACAGAACAGTCCGGGGTTTGACAGGTAAGGTCTTTTCAACAGGAAACGTCAATGGAGGAAATATTTAATCTTTTTATTTTTGCTGCTGGTACAGCAATCACATTTAATTTAGTTTTGCTAATATTTTTACTGGAGAAATTTTGCCCTCTTATAGGCAAAGTTGTTGGGTTTTATGTCTTAAAAATGGCAATTTTCTGTGACCAGCTTAATTATGCTTTGTTGACATTTTCCTGACAATTCTCTACATTTGAATCAAATCACAATAATTAGCTCCACACTGGGATTTTACATGACAAGCTAACACCGGGTACGTAAGGTGGAGCTGCTTTAAATGATTACTAGGTTTTATAATAATAACCCAACATTCTTCAGTTTCCATTTATACTTAAGTGTTTGAACTGTTTAAAAGAATATGAAGGAGTGTTTAACCATCCTTTTCTGCTCAATCTCTCCATGTCGTTCAGAGTCCTCTGCTCTCATTTATGCTCTGTTTTCTTCAGCTCGCCTTACAGGTTTTCTATATTTGGATCTTCCCACTGTGTTTAGTTAATATTTCTGCATTGATTTAAATATTTGTTTTGGATCATTATCCTTCGACAATGCCATGCATGCCAATAGAATCCCAGAGCTTTTAGAAGGGCAACTGGCCCAGATTTTCACAGATCCTGATCTGAACCCTAATATAAAGGAAAACTGAAATCAAATCTCAAAAGATTGATATTGTATTTAGTGAACCACTTGCACAAAAATATTTAAGGGACACATTTCCTTCTCCTAAAACTTAAATAGCTTCTTTTTAGTGTTTCTTTTAGTGTTTTTCAATAAATACAGAGACAGGTGGGCAGAGATATAGTCCTGGCTTCATGACATGAATTGTGTCTCAGGCTGCCACTAAAATATTGCCGAAGAAATAAAAATGAGGCTTCTGTCCAGGTGTTTATTAATGGAAATTGAAGACTTTTTGTATTATATGAGGAAATGGCAGAAAATGTATATGAGAAAATTATGTAGAATCATACCAATAAGAGCAACCTGAAACTAAAGTCCTATTGAGCTGCAGGACACAACTGTGAGGATCTCCAACATGGGTCTGAAGCTAATTATTGGAATCCCTGGAGACGCCGTCGTTCTCGGACCAGGTGCTCCATCCTCCATCTCATCTGAACTTGCTGCCAAAGCTATCACAACCAGCACAACCCTGAGTCAGAGTCACTCAGGTGTTCATAAGTGTAGCCTTAAGGGATGCAGGATGGCTGAGACGACTCCTTTGATACACTCCCCTCACTCTCATCCTTAATATCCAAATCACGGCCGTCCCATATGGTGGAGGTAATTGACTTGGTGATTTAGAGGCAACCTGACCATATCTATTCTCTGCATGTGTCTTGAAGATAAAACATTAAAGATTTTTCTCTTAATCTGTTCATGGGCCACTTCGCTTTCATTGCGACCCAGCAATTCTGGTTCACCATTATGTGAAATTCAGCTATAATTAATCCATGTTACAAAATCCCCCATTTAAATTATTGCTGGAATAATGGCTTTTCGCAGGTGTGTACATTTTATGGGCCCTGATATTATGTGTATTAAGTTAAAAATGACTTTTAGATGTTTGGGTTGTAATGTTGCTTATTAGAATGGAAAACTGCTTTTACTGGTGAACGTTTTAATATTCATCAAACATTTCAACATAATATTTGAACTTAAAAATAGTATTTGGTGACATCTTATTATGGACGAGGTCATAAAGTTACACATTTTGAGCCTTTCCTGGATTCCTGGATCACCTATAAAAGGATGACCATAAGTCAATTTTACATCTGCCACTTTTTGAGCCAATCTATTTATATCCATTCATACATATGAGGAGTTGGCTGTTTGGTACTGGGAGGTTTAATTGATATTTTAGACTCTCTGGAAGAGTCTTTAATGAATCATATCAGTCACAAATCTTTGATTAATCATTCCGTCTTTCAGAGTGAATGATCAATTATTTGGGGAAATCTTTTAATAAACACTTTTCATGTAACAAAAGCTGTTTATTCAAATATTAAAACAAATGCTAAATTATGCAAAGAATAATGACACCATAACATCCTAAACAAAGATTCACAATAATAACTATTAGATAAATAGATGGAAATGCAGAATGGAACTAAGCAACAAAATCTTTATTTATGACAAGAACAAACACTAGAAGCATTACAGTGCTATGACAAATATTCGTCTAGTTGTTTTTGTCACTTAGATGTTTTGGATCATAAAGTATTGTCAATAATGTCTTTGAATAACATATAATTACCTTGTCATATTTTTAATTTCCTATCCTAGCACCATTACCGCCAGGCTTAAATCGTTTTCTGGAGGAATACATCTGGTATTATTGCAAATGTATTTATTTATTTATTGTTCATAGAGTTTCGTACATCCATTAAAGCCAGAATACACCATCTGCTGCAATGTCATCAGTCGCTTCTATGTCAAGTGTTGATCATTTTATCATCCGATGCTGTTTAGGTTCATAACCCGATTTTCCCTGTTTAGTAAATAAGAACCCAGAGGTCAACAGCACTGCACAGCAGGATGTAATTTAACTACAACAACTCTTCTGTACCTCTTAAGCCACCATGGAAAACCTGAACCTAGTCAGAATGTGGGACCGTCTAGCAGCCTTGTGCCAGACAGAGAAACTTTCCTGCTTTGGAAGCTTTTCTCTCAGGCTAAATGGTTTTTACACAAGTTGCCGGTTTATTACAAGTTAATTGTGCCAAATATCCAGGAATGCTCTCACTATATGGTTCATTTTCAGTCACCTAAAATTTTAGATATAAAATGTATGGATGTATGTAACACACTAGATATTGTTTTTATCAAAAATGCAAATTCAGATCACTTTAAATGATGTCTAATTTTAACCTTCCTTACTCAGCTCCAATGATAAATTATTTAACTTTTAGCACACAGAAAAATCCAAAAATGAATATAAACTGGCAGCATTTGATAAGTAATAAAATGCTCCTCTTCGCCTGCACACAGTGACGCATGAAGGTTAATTAATTCATCTTTTTTGTGGAGAAAAGCTGCCATCTGTCCATTTGAATGAATATTTTGAACAGAAATGGTTCTAACACTACAGCAATTTACACGTTTTGACTCTTGAAGAGTGTCACTTATGTTCTTCATGAGATGTGATTATTTTAGTTTTATGCCCTGGTATGACAAGCCAGGTTGTATAATCCTTCATTCAGATAAGTGTGTTTTGTTTAATGGTTACATTATAGTTCTTGACACAACTTGAGCATTTTCTAAAATGAAATTGAAAAAAGAAAAAGTGTTGTGGCGAAAATGTTGACACTTATGATGTGAGACATATTTGGAGTTTTTAGTTCGGTGAATATTAGAAAAGATCTGTCAGAACCTCAGAGAACCAATTTGAGGAATTGACATTGTGTCTTTTTGGAAGAACAAAGTTTAAATTCAGCAGTAAAAGAAATCATTAGAATTACAAAACGTTGCATTAATTTAAATCTCACTGGGATCCTGCGAAAAAGGCAGGAAATCTGACTTCAGCTCAGACTGTACAATCACACTGTGACTCTGTTTATCTAAAAATGTTAAATAAATATGAACTCTTTTCCAGCTGCTAAAATATAACATCTATTTATCCAGTCATAATATTGATTCCCATAACAATTATTCTGATTTTGTCACATAGACCTAAGCAAACATTTTTAACTAATTTAGTAGCAGTTCCAAGTAAGTTTACTTATTGCAGTAATAAAGTAACTGGGAGAGTGTTAATCAGTTTTAAGTAGATTACCTAATCAGTGAAACTATCTGCTCTGATACAACTTGCAATGAGCTGCTTTGGAGAAATGCAGTCCAGTGAAATGTAGCAATGATTCTACCATTATCATTTTTGTTGTTCCTTCTCTGGAAAAATAAAAATGCATAAATAAATAATAAGCATCCATGACTTGGGCTTGCTCCTAATGGAAAGATTGTGAACAGAAAAAAAGAGAGAAAAAAATCATTGTCGAAAATCCAGCGCAGCCTCTCAACAGGGCAGAAACAGTTGCCTGACTTGTAGAGTAAAATGAACTCTCTCCATTATTTAAGGTAACTGCTGCGGTGCCAACTTAAAGTAGGTCAACTGCTTTTTTTCCCTTTTTTGTGCAGCGCAAGCTTTGTTTACCCTGACAGACAGAATTCATGTGCTATAAAAATTCAGTCTCAAATCTGCCAGCATGTGAAGGTCAGTGAAATAATATTTGCAATGAAAATAAAAAAGAAATTGTTTTATTTTAAATATGAAGGGGGGCTGGTGGGACAGCTTACAAACATGAAAACCTCTGTTGAAAAGTCTGTTAAAGCTTAAAAACACTTAATTCAGGAGGAGGGTCTTAACACTCACTAAATGTGAGGTTCATTAGGTACATTTATATACCAGGTAATATATAGAAGTTGTGACTCTTGGCTTATTCAAAGAAGAAAATAATGAATAGTGTTGACTGTAATAATAATGATGGGATGATTAGGCGTAATTATCTATTTCAAACATTATATCCTAACTCTTGTTAAAAAACTGAACCATCTTATTATTGGAGGTTTGACATTAACAACAATCTATCAATATCCTTTAATATTTTAAATCTGTTCTTCTGCTTAATTGAGTAGAAATTGTATAATTGTAGCCTCAAGAAGGAAATGTAATTAAACCATAAAGAAGTATGACACTTTAAATGAGTTTTCATAGTAGCAAGCTTTTTCAGCATGCTGCGTTAGTGGATAAGTTGAACCTCACAGGATGACCTTTTGTGAAATGAGAAATTATTCTTCTCAACTGTTCCACAAATGTTTTGAGTGTGGAAAATGTTTTTATGTCTTGTCATAAAAATATATATTTTCCTTTAATTTTATAAAATGAGTTTTAATGTTAAATCTTTTCTTGTGCCACACAGAAGTTAAATATGTAATTAACTTTTACTCTGTGCATGTCAGATTAATTACTTTTCAATGCGACTTTAAACTACTTGAGTCAATAATTTTAGTAAACATTTAATATTTTCTATTCTTTTATCTTGTATTTACAAAGGGGCTATATACACTGTGCCTGGTGAAAAACATTGACACCTCACAAACATTTCTTCCTTATAAACATCATTATTTATAGCATGGTTATATTTCTATTGTCTTAATCAGGGTTAAACAATCAAGAAGTAGGAAATTTAGCACCCATTTAGAAAAAAAACCTTGTAATTTATAAGTGTTGCTTTCATTTATAGCTAAAAAACAGGCAACTAACACTTGGCAGACGTGTTAATGGGGGCATTCACCTTGAATTGTATTTCTTTTTTTGTTACAGTATAGACATGACTCTCATCCATGCAAACATTAACAGCAGTTCTGTTCAGTTGTTGTATTTCTGGTCATTTTCCATCAGATTTTCTTCCGATGATCAACTACAATCCTTAAGATTTCTGACTGTTTTTGCTCAAAGCAGTCATATTTTCAGTTTAGGTCCACAGTTTGTTAATCTTTACTCAAGTCACATTTGCCACTAATTCCTTAACAATGCTGCAATGGTGCAATGGGTACAGGAACAATACTGACCTTTGTAACTTCACCTTGAACAGCAGAACATTGGTTTTTAAGTTCCTACATTGTGGTTGTTGTTTTGTTGGGGATTTGTAGCCATCACTAGAGCTGAGGGCTTAATAGTAGCCTCTGTTTTATTTTTTTTCTTTCTGTTTAAAGCCAAACAGTTAGAGGAAGAATGGCAAAGTTTTGTCCCAACTCAGGGAGATAAAAATATCTCCATTTGTATTGTGACACAATTTTCGAATTTGTTTTTGCTTAAAATGTATGAAAATATTGGTGTTGTTCTTTGAGAACCCTTATTTACAATGATATTAAATCACACACAAATAACCCTGAGCTACTGATAGGGTGAAAAAGTTGAAAAAGGCCAAATATTTTTGGAAGACACTGTAATTGACTTTTTCATTGAAGGGTTGTTTTAATTTTTAAAAACAAGACCACTATAAAATTCTGAAAAAAATCTTTAAAACTAAGAAAATACCATAAAATAAAGCAAACATAGTTCATCCAGTTGGTCATTAAAATGTCTTTTATTCTATGAACCAAACGTTGGAAGAAAATATTAAATCTTTAAATCTGAGTCCAGCCTGGATTCAGTGATACAGTGTCAAAATCGGGAGAAAAAGACAGTCTCCTGGAGTCAGACTTCTTGTTATGTGCTGCTGATGCTTACCCACCACCTGTGAGATTCTGCCAAACACGGTAAAATAAAGCTGCCAGTAAGCTGCTAATATATGTCCCTCCTGCTCACACATCCTTCTGGAAGGATATAACCCCAAGTGGATAGTGAGCGATCCAGCCAGGAGGAAATCTCTGCCTGGACTGTTAATGACACTGCTCAGATCAAACCCCCATGGATCCAAGTCTTTCTCCACTTGATTCATTCTGTGTTCCTGCCCGTCTTTCTTCCATTTCCCCATGCTCTGGCCTAAATCTTGATTTATCTGCAACAACTGTGTTCCAGTGTCCAGCTGACCTGTGCTGCCTTTTTTGCTGTTTTCAGTTACTTACAATTACATCGGGACTGTCTCCAAGCAAATCGAATTGGACCAGCTTGTCTCTTTGACTATGTGCAGCTCTGACCAATCGATGGACATCACAGCTAATAGCCTGTCTTGTTTTTGTTGAGTTGTGGAATGTTTGCTCCTGACGGACACACCCTTCGGCTGCTTCCCTGTCCGTGAGATCGAGGTTTTGCTCCGTCTAGGGACTGCTTGTCGATCCTGGCATGTTCAAAGTGTTCAGAGTCACACATCCCCAAAAAAATCTATAGACGTCTTCCTACTAATCCAGCCTCCACCCTTCTTCCACTGTTACTACCACCGGGCGAGACTCTTCAAACTTTTACTGTATCATGAGGAAGGGATCGATAAATCCGATAATCATTGGTCTCTGAGGGGCAGCAAGTTACAGCTTGGTGGAACTCGGGAGTCAATACTGGACATGCATCTGTTTGCTAGGTCACTGTTTGCTAGGTCACGTTTTGGCTTTTTTTCCCCCCACTGAAATATTTCCACCATCATTATTATACCACTGGAAAAGTTAAATTCTTTATAAAGTTAATATTATTAAAAACAGCCAATATATTTTGTTACAAACCCCCCCAAAAAGAAACAAAAAGAGTGGTGATTTCCACACCACAATCTTAATTATTAATGAGTGAAAAAATAGAAAGTTGTCAATTTTAGGGACACAATATTTTGCATTTATTTTATAAGTCATCCATTAAAGCATCTTATTTTTGTTTACCCACAGAATGTCTTTATCTACTCTTTCTCAAATATGGCCTTGTATGCACTCAGGGGAACGTAAACGTTAAAATGTGTTCACTTTGTTTAGGAAATGCAACGTTTTAAACAAAGGAGCATTACAGGACTTTCAAACAAAGGAGAGTGCTATTTTTGCTTTAATTTCTTCCATTTTACTGTTATTTAAGAATAATTATTTACAATATTTAAACTATATTTAGTATAAATTCAGTTGTTACCTTTTGGAAGTCAATTTCTTTTGACTTATTTACAAATAATTCATTTTAATTAGTGAATAAAATGAATTATTTTTAAGTTCATGTAGAAATAAGTCTATATTTTCAGTTTTGTATGTGTTCTATAGCTGATTGAAATCCTGCCTAAAAGTACAATCTGTATTTATTAAATGCATATCTAATTCTCTGAAAATATCAAAAAGTATGCAACTTTACAAAGACATTTTTAACTTGACTACATTCTTAACACGAATCACACTTTATTATTCCCTAAAGTTATGCAAAATTAATTATACCACCACTGTTTCAAAGTCTGGAAACTGTCTAGATTCTTGCTTCAGCATGAGATGATTGAACAAAAATAAGAAAAGAGTAAAGCTTTAGTTTTGGTCAAGCACACCTTAGCAAGACCAACATTAGTTGTTGCTTTTCTCCCATAAACTGTTTGAGCTGCAACGTTTAAACACACATACTGAAAACATGTGGGTAAATGTTGATGGTGAGGGTTCCAGTATGTTGCATATTTCTTTGACTGCTAACCCAGAGAGGGTTCAGATTAGCACCAGAGGCCTGCAGTTATGGTTGCTCTGACAGAGCCTCTGGGAAAAGGAAACTTCATTTTATCCTGCATTTAAGGCTGCAGTAGTGCTGCTAGGAGGGAAAGTCTAAAGCAAACAAAGCTGCAATGAATGATTGTTTAGTTATTTTTTAAGTCAAAGCTTTCATGCTGTGGAAATAGTTTTTTGCATTGGTAAAGACTCTATTATATTAGAGGAAAAATCTCAACCATTTAAGATGCCATAAAAAGGTGAAGGTCGGTTGTTGTGGTGAGACGCTGCCTCTTCTTTCCTGATGTGCTGCTTGTTACAGAGTGATGAAACCCAGTTAAATCACATGCAGGTTGCTGGCAGCTGATAATCAAACAGTGACAGCTGGTAGAAATGCTGCAAACATGAATTTCGTCTTTTCACAACTTCTTAGAGTTCTGCAACAAAACTCAAGACTCTGTCTCATTAGCCCCAGTTTGAATCTTTTTCCATGCATCACTGCTGTCAGTCACAGCAGAACATCATATTGTTTTTTTTGTTTGTTTTCTCAAGAAAACCCTAAATGTCTGTGAGCCCGAAGCAAGATAACTGCTCTTACATTTGGTGTTGAGATTTTGAGAATCTTTACAGAGTTTCAGAGATTCACTCCACAGTTTTGCCAGTTTGCTGTTTGAAAAAAAACTTGTTTTCCTCGATACAGAGCAGATGGTGGGAAGCAGGTGATCCTCCAGGTTTAATTCGTTTCCTGTTTAAAAATAGCTCAATTTCTGTCCCAGCTATGCATTTGGATAAAAGAAATAACCCGGCAGCTTTCAGAGTGCAGTAAATGAAGTGTAATTTAGTCTTTGCCCTCAGAATCTCTGGCTATTGGTCTTGACAGGAAGAATAATTTGCCATTAGATCATTTTAAAGAAGCAATGAACAGCATCCTGTCAGCAAGGATCTGCACAGCTCATCCACTTTCTTGTTTAGCGCTCTGTAATGTAAAGGGCCAGATTTAAATTGCCCTCCGAGCCTCAGAGCGATGACAACAACACAAAACCTCCATGTCCTTATTAGAATGAAGTAAGGATCACTAATGCATCAGATTAAGAGAACCAGTGAAGCCTGCAAACGTTGAAGGATTTAGGAAGCACGCTGAACCCCGCTCAGCAAACAAAAAGCAGCAAAGCAACATTATCCACATCAGCTTTTCCTCAAGGATTTTCTGAGGAAACTCTTTGATCCCTTTATTGGACTTTTACATCTGAGCAACTTCAAAACCACAAAAAAAAGCCATCTATCTGTGATGTTTGGGATATGAAAAGCAGCATGGCTCATGCAGCTTACCTTGCTGCTATCTTTTCAACAATAAAACATTACTCACGCTAAAAGCAGCTTAGAGAAATTAAATCACCATGTGTCCTGACAGCTCAATAGATTTGTGTCTCCACACGGATACACAGGACGACACAATTAATCCACTGGTGTTCGGATTGCACCGAAGAAGTCTAAATCACAATAATTACTATCATATATGAGATTTGTTCAATGCTTTAATGGAAAAAGGAGAAAATGGCCAAGTAATCAAGATCTGGTCTTTATGCATCATTATGTTGAAATAATTTGGCTCGTGATGAGCCATTCTGCTTGTGTCGGTGGGATTTTTTAGCCCCGCTCCCTTAGAGACAGTCTCAGTGTCAGTGTTGTAGTCATTCTGGCTACAAGCATCCAGTCGCTGCGGTGGATTTACTGGCAACATGCTCCCCTCCCTGCCTGGCCAGCTCTTTAATTACCCTGGCCTATTGATCCTGCAGGGACACGGCCACTCTGGAGCTGGAGCTGAAGCTGGGCGTGCACCGGTTAATGACTGATTATTCCTTCACGGGCCCTTTGGGAACCAGCAGGCAGTGTGGGGCCCCGAAGGAACCTGAGAGCGCTGGGCCTTGTTCTGCAGAAATGTTTACGCTTTCCACCAGCTCTCGCGTGCATCCAGCAGCTCAATAGCCAGATTTAATACTAGTTTTAACTAATTTTATCACCCTGCAAAATGACCATGATCTTCATTGTATTTAATTGGATTTTATGTGACAGACCAACAAAAAAATAGAGCTAGTGTGAAGTGTTGAAAGTAGCCAAGAGGCACACGGTAAGCCGCTGGGATCTACTGCTCAGGTGGAAGAATTGTTAAAAGAAAATCATAATAAGCACAGTTTCAAACCATAGAAAGGAAACAGCAAACATGTAGGAGAAGCTGTTGTGGTCAGATAACGTTGCATTTTTGACGTACATGTGAAACGCGGCAGCAACAGCATCACGCTTTGCGGGAAATTTTCTTTAGCAAAACAGAACTGGTCAGAGTTGTTGGAAACATAGAGGGCAATCATGGAAGAAAACCTACAGGAGATTTATCACTGGGGCTGAGGTTCAAACTCAGCCCTGAACATCCAGCCGCAGCTGCAGTGGAATGGTTCAAATCAAACCGTATTTACGCATTTGATTGGCCCAGTCAAAGCCCAGACAGAAATCCTAATCAAAGTCTGTAGCAGGAGCTGAAAATGTTTGTCCATGGAATATTCTCCATTTAATTTGACCAAAACTGAGGTGTTTTTCAAAGAAAAAAGTTACTTTGTTACTCCTACTGTTAAAATATGTAAAAAGACATTTTAAAAAACGCATCACAACTCTAGACTTCTTTGTGTTGATCTATAACACAAAATCCCAATTAAATACATTGAAGTTAGAAGCTGTAACCCGAAAATATTTGACACAGTTCAATGGTGTGAATGCTATTGCAACATTCTTTAAAACAGCTATTTGATTGGGGAGTCTAATAATTATCTCTGATGCATAACAAATATTACCGGTTTTAACCATTCAAGAGGGAAAAAAAGCGATTTATTCACCTTCAAACCTATAACATCACACAATCCTTGTTAATGTAATAGTTTGTCTAGAAAAATGCCTTAAAAGGCAACTTAAAGTTTAATAAAATTGAGAACATTTGGTTTTTTGTAAAAAAAAAAAAAGTTAAATACTGGCGACGGAATAATTGCTCCGGTTTAGCTTATAGTCGAACCTCGGTTGACTCGTGCAAATTCCTGCTGCATTTCTCCTTCGGGGAAAACAGGTGAGAGAAAAACACATTGAGGCTAATGATAACAGGCAGGCATGTGAAAACAAGGAGAGGATGTGAGATAGAGAGGTGTGGATATAACAGTATAGACTCCAGTGAGGCCACAATGTTAATTCTTTCCTCTTATAATCATCTCACTTTGTATTAGCGCTCTGACACCTCAGACTCTTCTCTCTCCTCTTTGTGGCACAGAGTTGCATAAACTCATCCTGGAAGCAGACAGAGGACTAATCACCAGCAGCACTTTTAATGCTCAGTGGTTTTAAAGCTCTTCATGTCAGGATCTTGACATAACTGTTTCTATTGCTCTTGATGAGTCACATTAGTCCAATACGTGAAAGAGTTGGAGTGTTACACTGAAAGGACTAGGTGTGCTTTATTGACAAAAAAAAAAAAGATGGATAGTTACAGCTACTTATGCTTCTAGAGGAAACCAGATAAGAGCTTTTGCAGATGAAATAAAATGTGCTTTTTTCTGTATTATGCGTTCTGATTGACAAATTAATAACCTTTTTATTCATGGAAGACAAAACAATAACTTTAATCCTCCGCTATCATTCACACTCACTAAACTTTTTCCAGGCTGCATCTTTGGACTGAAAATTAATGTAATAATGATGTATGAAGTCTGATTCATCATATTATAAACCTATGGATTCCTTAAATCCTGCAATGTGCAGAAATAAAGACATGGAGAAATTTGTTTGCATTTTAATCTTTTTTTTTCTTTTTACTCCAGCAAAGTAAAGAGTGGCATCATGGGGCTACACAGTAAAAATGCCAGTGTTGAATTAACACCCAAAAGTGTCTATATGTGTCCAAGTCAGCAGGTGTTAAAGTAACACTTTTGAAAGTGTTAAAAGATTGACACCCATTTTTTTTTTGTTAAATTAACGTTGGTCTATATACTGAAATAGGTTTAAGAAAAGTTCAACTTTGCATTTCTGTGTCTTGTTTTGAATATTTTCCACTGGATTTGATTGATATTGTCACCTTGTGGGTCAATTATTTACTTTTTAACACCACATTATGTTTTATGATCAACACTACACTGGTGTTACTTTTAATATATTTTAACACCAGGACCGTTGTAAATGTTAATGTGACTCTGTATTGTTGAATTTAACACCAGCTGACTTGGACACATATAAACATTTTTGGGTGTTAATTCAACACTAGCATTTTTACTGTGCAGCTGTGACGTTTCCTGTTCATACAGTTTTCTCTCCACATTGTTATTTTTGTATTTTTAAGCAATTATTAGTCAAAACGGCTGAACTTTAAACTGCTGCGCAAGCTAACAACAAGCTGTTGCTAGGTAACCAAAGAGCGAGTTAGTTGCTAGGTAACCAAAGAAGGAGTTTGTTGATTCCGTCTGGCTCAAGTCTTCCCTCTGCCTTCATCTCCCAGAATGCTGTGCGGTCCTGGATCAGAGTTCAGATAATCTATTGATATTGATCACGTCTCTATTGTGATATTGTTACTGATTTATTGTCCAGCCATAAAAGAGCTAATCTTTAGCTAACTTGCAGCTCCAGCTCTTGTTTTTTAACCTGTAGTTACCTTTTAAAGATGGAGGACTTTTGTCGTGTTTTGTTTTAGTCAGGATAATCATCGGCCACCCGTATGGCTCCCTGCACTCGGTGTGTGAAACATGTCAGTGAATCAGATCACAGAGGAATCATCATCATCATCATCATCATCATCATCATAGAGACGACCAATCAGCTCCCAGAGCCACCAGTCGGTGACGACTCGTGCCGCTTTCCCATAATGCCTTCTGCCGATTCCCTGATCTATTTCAGGCGACATCTCACCTCACTTCAAACATCTGATTCATGCTTTGATTTCCTTTTATCTCAAACATCAGGCCAGATCCTAGAACTGATCGCTGGGATCTCCTCTGCTTCAGAAAGCAGTAAAACTGTTTATTACGATTCAAAGTTACAAGTTTTTCTTTACAATCCAAGTTAATAAAGAGAAAAATGTCAACTACCATGGTTACCACCTTAAAAATGGACATTTAGACGATCCTCTTTGATGTCTCACACTAAAAAAAGTCCTTTTAAGAGGCTTTAAGCCAGTATTTATACCATTCAGTGTTTTATCTGTCAGACGAACACAAAGCAATAAAATAATAAAGCAAATACAAATCTATAAAATTATGTCGTGAAGAAGTATTCAGCCCTCATGAGGACAGTTCAAACACAGGAAGTCTCTTGTCTAAAAAAGTTTTTGCCATTGTTTTTTGCTAACAAAAAAACAAACAATGGCAATCAGAAAACTTTTATTACTTTTTACAGATCATATCTATGCAACAGAAAATGTAGGTTGGGAAGTTGAAATACCAACAGATACCAGTGTGCCAATGCTATTTGACACAGTATTAGCTGGTGTTGGCGAAGCAGCCAATCCAGGAGCAGCATTTTGTTTTCCTGGCTGTTGATTGGCTGAACCCCAAAGACCTGAAATATGGGAGATCATGGATGTTGGCTTCTGTTGTGCTGCTAAGACAGTTTCCTTTAGGGTTGGACAACATGGCTGAAAAATGTACCACATAATTGATATTGATTATTATTGATTAGATTCTAGTTTTAAATATCTGAAATACTTCCAAAATGGTGCAGTGACATTTCCAGTTTTTACTGCATGTTTTTCCATTTCTAAGCAGTTATAAAGGCACAATAGTGAAACTGTAAACTGCTGCTGCGCATGTTACTCTACAGATTGTTGCTAGGCAACCACAAGTTACTCATCAGCCTGTTGCTAGGTAACCAAAGAGCGAGCGAGTTTGTTGAGTCCACCAGCATAGCTTAGCTAGCCGTCTTTTCTCTGCCTACATCTCAGCTCAGTGAAACTATTGAATATTTTATTTTTTAATTGATTATCCGTCTATCGCAGTAAATACTAGGGCTGTGTAATAATAGATATCACAATATATATTGATATTTTCTTTCCTAGAAAAAAAAAATCGATATTCATCTGCAAGTATTGTAACATCCAACTGTCACCTTGTTCACTCACTGCTTGCT
>CAEGAF010144335.1:0-44513 GCA_903067075.1 Micropoecilia bifurca | reverse complement strand
ATAAAAAACCATAAACTACCGTTTTATCAAAAAAAAAAAAACAAAAAAATGTAATGTATATTAATTTTTTTTTTTTTTTTTTGTTCAATTTTTTTTTCTTTTTTTTTTTTTTTTTTTTTTTTTTTTTTTTTCCCCCCCTTGTGTGTTTTTGAACTATTTGGAATATATTATCAAGCTAAAGATCAATCAGTCTCAAACATTCAAAAGCAAGGAAGCTATTCCACTTTTGAGCTTATCGAGAATCCATGTGGAGAAGCTGATGCATTTTGCAATAAAAGCCAAAGATGGCCCAAAAACAAAACATTTTTTTATCGTTTTTGTTAATGTTTTCACTTTGATTTCTGTCAGAAATAAGATTATTTTTTTCTGAATGCAAAGCCGCTCACCATTTTCAGGTTATACAAGAAAATTCTGTTTTGAAAACTACTCCTAAAATATGCTGCACTTGATTTACTACAGGATCATTTGTTTTGAATTCCACTTCCAGTTCTTTAATGTAGTGAATATTATCAATAGGTAAACATCTAGCCTACAATTTTGGAGTCGATACAAAAGCACAGTGACAACAGATAAAGAAGAAAGTGTTAGGTCCACAAAAATGTCCCTGGCACAACCCCTCAAAGGCACAGTCAGGGTTTCGATGTTCGTTTTCCCAGTAATAATAAAAAATAGATGCTTAATTTTTAATATGCCAAGTTTCTCTGCAAATTGTTGAATGATTTATACAAAGTCTTGTTGGTAAGTAAAATAAAATTAGCATATTTTTCTAACTGTAAGTTGCAGGTCATTTTTATGCCTTTTATATCTGTTAAAAGTTTTCCTATTCAACTTTATCGTAGTGTGATTATTTCTTGGTTTGCATGTTTTCCAACTCATTCTATACCACCTAGAGGAGACGGATGCAGGATGACTTTCACATAAAGTGTTTCCATAAAGCCCTCTTTTGCGTTGCAGCCCTGAACACTCTTCTAAACACCTTCGTCTCGTGGCATCTGGGGTGTCTCACTGGGATAACATGTTACATAATTAGCACCAAATTAACAGTCAATTAGGCATTTCGTGTTGAGAGGGTGAGGGTAGACTTATCTTTAGAGGATTTATAAATCATATCAGAGCCACATCCACCACCTGTTCTGCTGAGAACACACTTTATGTAAACTGCATAAAATCTAATTAGATCATAAAATTTACAAAATCCTGAATATTTACAAAGTGAAAAACGAGCTTTAATATTTTGTTGTTAAATATATTTCTAATGGGACTGGTGAAATCCACACCAGATGTTTGTAACAACTCAAACAATCCAGACACACAAAGGGATTCAAATCTAAATTGAGTGTCTAAATTAAGTTGTGGGTAACAAAAAGTGGAGATGAACTCTGCTGTTAGCATTGGCTGACATATAACCCTGCTTTATGGTCTTCCTACTTTGTTGGTGATGTAACTATTTTGTGAGCAATTATTAAAAAAGAAAAAAATACACATTTCTTTTGTTACCAGACTAATAATTCATTGCCTTGTCCAAATTTTCTGCTACACATTTTATGCAAGCTTTAGCATTCTTTTTCTTCATCAGTGGAGTTTTACATGGTAAACATTTATTGTTGCCGAGTCAATTGCTTCATTTTGTAAGAACTGTACCTACTAATTCCACATCTTTCTTTAAGTGGACCTTGGTTCTTTGACAACTCAAGATTATTTTTTTGACTCCTCTGTCAGAAATCTTGTGATTGATATTTAATGACTAAATGTTCTTTCCAATTCCAGATCATGACCGAATTGGGGGTTCACTGGATAATACGTCTATCAATGTTTCTTCTGCTAAAGACTAATACTGAGAAGCCCTTTTTATAGCCTACTTAGCATTACACAATTTTAACTTGTGTGTTTTGTTTTTTCTTCACTGAGAAAAGCAAAAATAAGTATTTAGCATAAGTTAAATACTTATTTTTCTTGCTGTATATAGTCGGCTTTTTCATTGGTTACTGTAATACACAATATATATGGTATACTGTTGAAGTGATAGAAATTTGGCCTGTGATGGAGATCTGTGGTCTGTTGGCTAACTGCAGTAATGCTTCTTGACAATGTGATCGGCTAGCATAAAAGCAGAGCAAGTTGGAAGCAGCATGGTGGAGAGCGCAAGCCAAGAACCCATTAGAAACACAGATAACTGGCAGAAACGCCAGTTATCGGGACTTGGTTTGGGTTTAAACTAGAGCAGTCAACTTTTACGCGTTAACGCATGCAATTAATCTAAATGGATATTCTAATATTTTACTATTTAAACCATTTATGCTGAAATTTATTCATCCCTAACACTTTTTGTTATAGATTAATCTTGTTTTCTTTGGTGCTGCTTTTCAGGTTCTCTCCAGTTATACTTACTTCCCCTCCAGTCCAAAATACGTGCATGCTAGATTAATTTGTCTCTCTAAATTGTAGATTCGAATGATCGTTTCTGTGAGTGTTGTCCTGTGCGCCTGTGTTGCTCTGTGATGGACTGACGTCCTGTCTAGTATGTCCCCTGCCTCTTGCCCAATTACCGCTGGCACCAGCCCCCTGTGGCCCTACAGGGATAAATGGGTATAGTAGATGGATGGATGCTCATTTTGCTCCTCTGCAACCTTTTTGTATTTTTGGATTGCCTTGAGACCAAAAAGGAGCCATATGCAACAATGCATCACTTTTTCCTCCACCAAGGGGATTATTTGAATAAGTTCTCCGTGTACTTAACTAACAAAAAAAGGAACAAAATGATTTAGTACGCGAGTATGAAATAGTTCATCTTTACTTATTAATGTAGTATTTTAAAGTTCCTTGAAAAATATGCAAATAGAAGAAAAGAAAAAATCAAAACAGTATGATGTAATGCTGGCCTCCATTTCATTTCTAAGTTTTCTAATTCTTGTTGAGTTGTGATACTTTTTGCTTGTTATAGTGAATGTCAAAACATTGTGGTTTTCTTCTTCTATCCGGTTCTGATTTCTGAGATGTTTGTTGTTTCAGTCCAGAGCTGCAATGACTCTATAACCTCAGGGGCTTTTCTCTGACCCCCTTGAGCACAAGTTTGGCTGCAGAACTGCATCAACTGTTGCCTCCAATAAGTAACACAACCATGTGGCAAAATCGACTGCAGCTAGCACAGTTCAGGCGCAGCAATGACCTTCTCCAGCAGAACCAGATGGACACAATCTCTCTTGACTTATGATACATTTTTTCTAGTCAGTTTTTAGACTTACTGTCTCCTAAGGCCATATTTCCCAGAGGAGAAGTCATTTATTTGATTGCCCCTCTGGCACCCCATATTCTATACATACGCTGCTCTCTACACATTGTTCATTTCCAGGAAAGCAGATGTGTAAGAGCAGCTTAGTTCAAGAGTTACTGTAATCTCACTGAAAAATAAAATACAACTTTTACCAGTCCAATCTTTATTCTTTAAGTTTACAGTGTTTTCACTCTTCTGGAGCTATAATTTCATGGTGAGTTCACACTGTTGCGAGCAGAGGCAAACATAACTGCAGTCTTTTTGCCTTGTATTGTTTTCTTAACGGTAAACAAGTAAAATTTGAACCAAAATGTATTATTTTCACATGAACAAAAATTGTTTATTTTCCTAAAACATATTAATTTTAATACTTCAGAATAAATAAGAAAAGCCAACGGCATAATGAATGATTTAAGGATTTTTTTTCTGTCTACAATAACAGGCTCTGGTGTGACACCTCAAATTTTTCTGTCTTCTCCCTCCTCTGTCTTTTTGCACATAAATGTTACACACACATTCGCACCTCTGTCGGGGTGGGGTTCTTTATTTCATTAACAGCCGTTTGCGTGCCAAAATTCATTATGCCAGCCTTCTGTTGTCGTGCACCCAAGCATGCCAGCTAACGTGCGGAACAAATTTCTCTCTCCCCCCTCTTTCTTCACCCTGTCTCCCACACTCTCCTCCCTCACTCCTGCTAATAAGTGCATTTAGGATGTGACTCACCTGCAGCAAGCACTCCCTGTGAAGAGACTTGCTTTGTATCACTGGTCCATGATTAGTCATTACTGTCAAAGCCTCTGTGTTTCCTTCTGCTGCTATGCTTTCAAACGAACAGGTGGTTGAATCCGAAATGCAAATATTCATGATAGCCGTACGTCCTCTATCATTCCAAGGGAATGTGAAAGTACGGTGCCAGTTGTCCGGTTTGAGATGCTTCTGAACAATGTACCCGTCAGCCGATTCCCTTTTATCTGAGCCAAAGGTCTTTATATGAGGCTTTTGATGCATATTTTATACTTAAATAGATAACGTGGTTATTACAAATTTTCAGAAAATGTCAGCCTAAAATCTCTTTAAGACACTTATTAGGAAATCAAAGGTATGTAGTTGTTGGAGTGAAATTTGCTTGAATTCCTGTTTGTTTTTTTTAATCACTTTGAATATCTAAAACTTGCATCATGGACAAAACGCCTATTAAACATAGTTTAGAGTGATTAGAGTAGAACCAAATGTGAAAAACATACAGTCTTGAGGAAAAACGTGGACAGCCTATGAGAAGTCTGGAGGTGGAAGTGTCATGATTTAGCAATGTTTGAAAGAAGCAAAACTCAGAAAACTCACTATCATTGCGATAGATTCTACTATTTATTTGTTGGTACTTGTGGAAAATGAACAAATCTGTGAAATAATTAAAAAAAACTAAAACTAAATTAGTTTCTTTTAACATAGTTAACCAGCTGCATATTGAGGGATGAACTCCAGTTGGAACAGACTATTTATTGCAAAAGAAAATGTAAAAAATGTCACATAAATATCCTTCATCTCTGTTATTCCCCCTACTAGCCATGCCTTGTTTAGATTTTCCTCATATCACACTTTCCCCTGAAGAAAATTATGTTTACTTTTTCCTCATTTCTGGTTCATATCGCAGCTTTCTCAGAGTACAGCAGCGCTGTATAGCTTATATAGGTTTATTTTCTAAAAGTGTACATCTGTAGGTTTTTACCGGGATGTAATTGCCACTTGATTTGTGGTCTGAGAGGATTAGGCATCCTCCAGGGAGCAAGTCAAGTTTTTAAAAGCAAAGAAAGAGAACCGAGCTCTGCTCTCGTTTAACCTCATCCACCGCAGGGAGGTCAAAGCACTAAATCAACTCTTCTACTTTTAGCTGCTCAAATAATGCAGTCAAGTGTGGGGTCCAGTAGATGTGTGCACTTTGTCTGAATACACCTGATAATATATGAAGAAGATATTTGCACAATTTATATAATAAAATGCTCCCATTTTTGAGGCGTGACAACAGGATGCTGTTTTTATCACTACAGGAAGCTATATTCTGTTGTGTTTTCAGTAATGAGGACCGGTACTGAAAACAGAGCATACTGAAATAAAATCTAAAATATGTAGAAACAATGAACCAAATGCAACCAACCAGTACGACATTTAGCTAACACACAGAGGTCTGTGACCAGCAGCCAATCACAATTTGAGAGCCTGGAATTTCACAGTTTAGACAGCTCAGCCTTACTAAGAAAATTACTTCAGTTATACATTATGCAGATGCTGTGCATGATCCAGGATCATATAAATACTGGAGAAAGATAAGAAAACATGTATGTTTAAATTTAAGCCCTCAAGAATTGTCATTCTATGCAAAATGAAAAAGAAAAATAAGTAAGCCACACTTTTAGGTCAAGGAAACTTCATTTAATTTGCTTCCTTCATAGATGCTAAGCTGCCCTGGTAAAAACCTGCCTACTGTCTTTGTTTTGTACAGAGAATCTGCACTCTTGGCTGTTGAGAAACATTTGCTTACTGTAGGTGTGGTTTTAAATTTAAACTAATCTATGTTTGGTTGTGACTTCTGTAATGCACCGATTTGACGCTAGGAAGCTTACCTGAAATTGCGTGTACCATAAATAACCTCCCTCAACTATGAAGAGAGAAGTGCCAAGCTGACTGAAGCAGCTCTTAATGTTAATTCAGCGTGGAAAACACAGACTGAACAGCTTTGTTCACTTCCTTTGCTGTTGAAATAGTGCACAACTTCTCCTTCTGTTCGCTGATTGGCCCGGTTGAAATTCTACCAAAGAAATTGAGCTCAATGGTAGAAATCCCAGTCGGAGTACTGAAGAGAGATGAGAGTCAAATGGAATTGCGTAAGAAGGAAATTATTAAGTTTTCTAATCAATATTACCTTTAATTTTATGTTTTGAAATCTTAGATTAGTTGTTGCTGCTGTTGACAGACACATTTGGCAGACACAGTGTTTCTTTGTGTCTGCCAAATACTAGTGGTCGACAAATAGCGCATTAACTAACAACTGAAAAATTTAAATGTATCATGTCCAAACAAACCAAAAAGATTAAAAAAAATGACTTGACATTTTTAAGGTATAGCAAACGCAACATGATGATTCAAGCAGAATCATGTGCAAACTTGCTACCGAAAATATTATGTTGGTATATACAGTGCATATACAAAGTACCTCTTTGGATTTTTTGCCCCTCTAACTACTTTTACAAATGAATCATAGTTGACATAATTATAGTTGACATAATTTTCAGAGCCTAACTTCTATAGGTACTGTAAATGTAGACCTTTCGTGCAAGGTAAGAGTCTGATGAATCTGATGCATCACTCGGCTATAAACAGTTCCAGGATACAAGAGGTGGAAACTACGGCCTACCATGAACTCAAACTAAAACAATTGGTTACCATTTAGACTCTGGATGCAGATGGGACACTATTGACCAAGTACTCACACCGATGACATGCTATTGTTCTGGTTTCTTGTGCCTCCTTATTCTATAAACAAGGACAGAGATTCATTTACAGACTTTGACAGACTCAATACCTTAGGAAATGTGATCAGACTGAACTGTTTTTGGTCAGAAGAAATTAACATACTTTCTCTTAGCTTACAAGTAAAAATACATGAAAACATATTGTAGAGATGGAAAATCTGGTTAGCCTCAGAGGTTCGATGTCACGGCACAGTAAAGCCTTGATGGAGGCCTCCTCATTCACTGTGGGATCAGCAGAGTCTAATGGCTTCTCATCAATTCCTGCTGTCTGGAGAAGTGTGTGTCATGACTCCTGTAACTACTTCTGACAAGAGTGATGAAGCACTTGTTAAACTTGTAAGATTCCGGCGGAGTTTGAAACCTCTGGATATAAATCTGTGCAGAGCGGGATGGACGGAGACGGTGAGTGAGGGGCGAACGTGGAAGGTGGATGAATGAAAAGGCAAGATGAAGAGCACCGGTGGTTTAGACTTGACAGATCGTAGCGCGGAGAGGGGAGAGAAAAGCTAATGATCTCCATCTGTCTTTGAAGGCTGAGACAGAAGAACATTGTTAGGCTTTTGAATAAGGGGAAGAAAACAAACGTGATTCGCAGACCTTTGTCGGACACCGTGTGTTACGTGAAGAGCTTCACTTCAGGCATCTGGTGAAACATCTCTCAAGGTCAGCTTAGTCCATTAGAAGTGTCACCCTAATGATCGCTTCTCCCCATCCAGAGTGTTTGTGTAACGGTACGCAATTAGACTGTCTAAATACCAGAGCATATTATATGTTTTAGTATGTGTTTGTCTATGTAAGTGTGACTGTGTATTTATAACTTGAAGTGTTATGAACGAGCATGTATGTGAACATCTTGTGGGCATATTCACAGATAAGACTAATGAATCTTTAATTAGAATTTGGCACAGGCCAGACGTGCTGTAGCATTAGTGGGACTTCTCATGCCAGAACTCGGTATGTGTTTAATGTCTTCTCTTTGCCTGTCTCCAACTAAAGTTTTCAGCTGCTTTATTTATTTATTTATTTTTTTCTTACCTTTTTACCTTTTTGTTGCTGTTTGAGTGCAACAACGGTAACTTTCAGAAGAAAGAATTTTCTGTGGAAATGGGTTACTAGAGAAAAAAACATTTTCTGTGAACTTTAGCATTAAGGATTTTGTTTTTAAACTAGGAAGCTTGAAATGATCCTAGCTGACTGCTGGATACATTGTATCCAGGAGAAATGTATACTTAGGTTTTGACTTTATATGTAAATAAAGTGAAGATTAAATTGAATTGGAGCATAAAGTTATACATGCTTTGAAAGTGACTTAAAATAGGTAAGTCTGTTGTGTCTGAAATTCTAAATTTTCTCGCTCTCTGTCCCTATTAACAGGAATATATTTGAATACAAGCAACCTTATCAGAAATATGTCTTGCCTGATTTTCAGTCTGTCAACACTGAATGCCAACTTGCTCAAGTTGGAAATATAAACTTAGCTCACAGTTTTTTTAAGTGATGAAATATTGTCAAATTAGTATAATTACTCATCAATGTAATGAACTGCCCACATTCATTCAAAGCAACATGATTTTTTTTCTTGCAAGCCACTCCCTAGAGTTATAGGAACCACCTAAAATACAGGCATGCATAAATATAAAAAATATGTAGCTGATTGAAAAACTCAATCAGTAAGCAGTGCAGTCAAATAGGTCATTAGAAGAGGAGTTTTAGTTAAATCAGTAATCATAATTTCAAAAAGAAAAATATAAAACAAGCACAAACTTCCCTGCAGATATTTTATTTGTGTAGTTTCTTGTTTGTTGGTTTGCACATTTTTGTCTCGTTATTTTTGGTGCATAGCTGGTAAAATTTGAAGTACTATAGCAAAGCCCAATTTATGTTTGGTTTTGCTTGAAAACGATTATTTCTTTATTAAATGGGCTATAAAAAAGAGACAAAGTCATTGCCTCCCTCTAAATTCCCTATAAAGTCATTGTTGCAGACATTATGGTAAGATTTAAATGTTACTGTATAATAACAGTCACTGAATAGAAATAATTTGTAGATGGTAAATCTGAAACTAAATGAAAAATGTTACTTTTCACGGACACTTTAATAGCTGAATGGGTAGAAATGTAGACAAATTAGGTGTTAGTGGAGATTCTTAAAAAAACACACACACACACACATGCAGCACTGGCTTTCCAGAAGAGCAATTTAGATAATCTCCTTTTTGTATTCCAGTTACTCCAG
This sequence comes from Micropoecilia bifurca, assembly GCA_903067075.1. Classification (NCBI taxonomy): domain Eukaryota; kingdom Metazoa; phylum Chordata; class Actinopteri; order Cyprinodontiformes; family Poeciliidae; genus Micropoecilia; species Micropoecilia bifurca. The sequence goes on along the minus strand of CAEGAF010144335.1, from coordinate 35,480 downwards.
GACTGAAATTGCATTAGACAATAATTCAATGAATGTAAAATTCAGGGTTATTTTTTTCATATCTGAGTCCATTTTGTACTTTTTTATTGCAGCGTTAATGCGTACAGCTGAGGGAAGGGGGGCTGGGAGGTGCAGTTGAGCTGCTGAGGTTATTGTGGAGACGGGTCAAAGGGAGCCGATGGAGCAGATGGCGGTGAGGTGACCCCGCAGCCTGAGTGTCTGTTCCTCTGCTGCTTCATGGAAAGCTCTGCCTCATATTCAGGTAGCCCACTGGCACTGCCACTGTGTTTACACACCTGGACAGACCTGAGGCCGGTGGGCAGAATAGCAACAAAGGAGAGAGAAAAAAAAGACAAATAAATGTAACCTTCCAGAGGGATTTTGCACGGGGCATGCTGGCTGTAATGTGCCAGGACTGTGTTAATCCCGTCCCTCAGGTTTGTATCACCTGCCTTGGCTCTCGCCTGCAGTTGACTGGGTTGGCCTTATGCTACTGCTCCAACAGAGTGACAGAATGGATACCAGGTCACTAGGGTTTTCCTCTGAATCACCCATTGAGATCAGAGCTGATTACGAGCTAATCCTCTGTAAGAATAGCTACTGGACGCTTTAGTGGTCAGTTGTTTTTTTCCGGTTTTTTCTTTTCTTTTTCTTTTTTCTTTCATGCCTGTGTCACGTTTCCCTTGTTTTTTGCTCTGCTTATCTGCATAAACTCCATGCGGGGATCAATTTAACATTTTGGTCTTTTATTCAGTGGAAATGTCTCCTTTCTCACTGCTACCCCACTGGGTTTTGTTATCTGAGGCTAACAGGAAGGTGTTTTGCGCTGCTTGGGTGTGTGGCATGCCGGCCTGCAAGACAACACGTGTTTCTCTGCGGTGTATGTGTGGATCCCTGGGATGTGCAGATGTTTGTGTGTGTGTTCGGGAAGCATGTGTTATACTCAGGTTTGCACTAAGGTTACAGTCTGGCAGTCGTACAAGAGCACTGACCTGCATTATTGAATCTGAGCGCTCTGTCTGTAAGCTGTGCCGTAATGGAAGAACTCTGTAGCGCAATCTCTAACCATTATAAAACATTAAAGTTCAAGACTGATATTTTCCGAGATGCACCCCACAGGTACACAGACTGCATTGTACACGCTGCCAAGGAGGGCTGAGGGCACCGGCTGGGTTCAGTGGAGGCAAAGCGAAGCTGAGAAAGGCCAGGCTTACTGAGATGTAAAAGTGAAAGTGCCAGGGCCAAAGATGAGGAAAAGATGACGGTGTGAGAAGAAAACATTTTCTCACGGAGACCAAAAAGAAAATACAGTGAAAATGATCAAGTTAGAGGTTTACCTCAAAAGGGTGCCAAACACACTTCACACCCCGTGTGTTCATATTTCATCAAAAACTGAGCTGAACTTATCATCGTCTAGACAGACTTTGATTGCAAGGTGCAAGCGATGAAGTGATATTAAATCCACCTCTTCACTTTTTGTTGTGTTCTGTTTCTTCTTCTCCGTGCCTGAACAAAGTTACTGCCAAATGGTTTCTGTGATGCTGAAAACACGGAGGGAATTACAGATATGTGACGGCAAGGAATACCCTCAGACGTCGCGCCGTAGAGCACTCTGGGATTGTGTTTGCCACCTGTCCACTTCTGTAAAGACAATTGTATGGACAGTGGTTTAAAACAAAGACACCAAGTTAAAAAAAACACAAAGACTAGAAGATTTTATTCATTGCGAGAGAGGCTACGGTCCATCGTCTTGACTAAATTAGACTTTTAAGGGGTTAAATCTGTATGAAATTGACAAACGGTAAATTTGTGTGGCCCCTTTTGCATCCTAATCCCAGCAAACAGTCTTACGGGGGATCCATCCTGCAGCATGCCATCACCTGCGGTCAGAGCAGAGAAGACCTGCTCAACTCACCACATTGCAAATAAATCACATATGCAAAGTGCCACTGCCACATTCCCACTCCTGACTTGCCACCATGTAGGGCCATGGTGGCAAGTCGGGAATAAAAGGGTATAAAAGCGTCTGAGAGAGACGCTTTTATACCCAAACTGAGCTGCGATGTAAAGCTGTACTGTTGTAAACGAAGAAAGAATTCAACGTCAGTAGCCACCGTTCAACATTAGGAGGAATTACAAAGTCTCTGATGGTGAATTAATGCGCTGGGGTGGTTTTTGGGAAACTTTGGCTGAACTAAACAAATTTGCACTGAACCATGAAAATAGAACCATAAATAACTTATTTAGATAGTTTATCAACACACACAAAAAAACCCATTGATTTGGGGTCTAGTTGCACTTAAAATATGCAAGGAAAAACCTGAATAGAATCTGATGACTGACTCACAATAAGCTCTACCATTATTTAGACATATTTTAAGTTCAAATTCTGTCCTAGTTCTATGTTCAGTCGATTCTCATGTAACCCTCTATGGACATAATCCTGCCTTGCTATAGTTATTTCTCTCCCACCTTTATTTGCATTTTACATATGTAGGTTCACAGTCTTTCTCCATAACTCTGTGATATGTTCTTTCTTTTGAATTCACTCTCACAAGTCTGGCAGCAAAGAATTCCCTCTTGAATTCAGAAAAGTGGATCGTTTATATTTGATATGATTGTGGTATAAACACTCTGCATTCAAAGCTCCTGAAAACAATTTAAAGTCTCATTTATTTTACTCTTGGTCTCTGCTTTAAAGGTAAATTACTTGGCATAAAGCATGTGTTAACTGTACCACATCTGAGTGCTGTATATTGCATGTCACGCACACGACAGCAGTATGGGCCAAAAGAAAAGATGATTGAAGTCTTTGGCATGTGTGCTGTGTAGTAGCTTTGTATTTGGCTGTGCGGGCGAATGAGATCAGAAAAACGGCAGCTGCAGTTGTAACATCAGTCGTATTTAACAATTTAATGTTTAAGTTTATTTTCTCACTTTTGAAAGTCTAGATTTCAGTTCATTATTGCCACATGAAAAGAGAATAAACGATGTTTGTATCTTTTCATCTAATTCAAATCAGAGTTTCGACGTAGTCTTGTGTGCTAATATGCAAGTGAGTTTGTAATGTTTTCATTTATCTGCTCAGCTATGACGCACAAAGGGAGTCCATTAAATCCTGCAGAGATTTCCCATGAATCTCTTTTTTCCCCCGTTTTCCTTCCCTGTTTACTGTTAACTCTTTTTCAGATGAAAGACATACTTTGTGCTCATTTCTTTTTAAAGACAATGTCCGCATTTTGATGCGCGATATTGAACTGCTTAGACTAAATACAAGGTGTTTCATCATTATTCATAAGATGTAATTATTTTTGAAGGTTGAAAATCTGACTGAATGAGGTTGCCTTTTGAACTACTTTTAGGTTATAAGATTTTTCTTATGTAAATGGCATTGAAAGTATTTATATCATTAGCGATTCACCTATGGTACAAGCCAAGTAATTTCATGTTTTAAGATTTTTCTTTTTTCTTTTTTTTTTTTACTAAAGTATGGTTAGAGGGTAAGCCTACAGACAGGAGAGTTACCAGAGATATTGCACTTGTCTATCATTTTAGCATTCAACATGTCTGGCTGTGTCAAGTTACAGATCTCCAGGAACGTCTTGTGAGCTTCTGTGCTCACTCCAGACGTTTCTGAATGCACTTTAGGTGAGCAATGATAATATTGCGTTCAAACGGTGACCCTAACATACGTCAAAAAAGTGATTTAAATGATGAACAGAAGAAGAAAAAAGCGACTGTCCACCCTTTTCATGGCTATGGCATAAAATGTACAGTCATTCCATGATTTTGAATATTATTAAAATACCACCATCCCTAGTTCTACTCCTGATGTGATCCATCTGCCTCCATTGTTGTGTCTTTTTGTAAGATACTTTACCCGCCTTGCCTGCTGCTGGTGGTCAGAGGACTCGGTGGCACTGATTGTATGGCTGCACACAAAGGAGCTTTTCATTTCACACTTTGTATGACTATCCTCGTTTCCTCCTTAACTCCAGTGCTTAGAGTCTCCAGTTGAGTTTTACATGCAGATTTTAGATACATGACTCAACCAAAGAACCTGTGCTGCACAAAAACACACACACACACTCACACACGCACTCACATGCAGAGAAGACAGCAGATAACAGTAATTCTGTAATCAATCATACATTTTCCCAGCCCTCCTGTCTTTGTCACTTCTCATTGGTCTTTTATCTTCTGGCTTTTCTGTCACTTTCATCCATCAACAGATATATTTTTAATTGCTCTCTCTGTTGTACTTATTAGGTAATGAATTCTTGAATGTAGCTTCCAGTCGTTTGTTAGCGTAGCCTCAAAATGAGCAGTGAGCTGACAGGCAGACATTTAATTTTCTTTTTTATTCTTATTTCACAAAAGTGTGTATTATTAAAGTCCCACAGCTGGAACTCCACTTTGAGCAGCTTGATTATCGACATATTTCATCTTTAGACAATCTGAGCGCAGTAATAAAACCTTAAATGACCATTTGGCTCAAAATGGGTAGTTTTTCTCTCTTTTTGTGACAATAGATATGTTTTTTTGTGTCTTTTTTTCTGATATTGATGCAAAAACTTGTCAAAGCTGTTCTGGGGGAGTGAATTTCACTCTCCTTTTATATGTTGAAATGTTTCGGCTCTTCCGTGGCTTTTTGAGAGAGCAACAGAGCTGAACAGTGATGCTGTGTGATCTGGTTAAGAATGAATATAAGTGCTGTTATTATCTTCCCCACAGATGACACCAACAAATTCACTGCTCAGCTGCTTTCATGCGGGAAGTAGTTTGGTCTGCAACGAAATTCTCTATGCAATAAGGTGACTTTATAAGAAAATCATACAGGGAGGTTATTGCGCCATCAGGTTTGAAATGAAACTGGCTGAAAGGTGAGTTTAAAACAAAGGAAGGTCACTCTTAATATATGGAGATCTCCTTCAGTATAGTACAGGAGTCTATCAGCCATAGAGAAGTCGTCTTTAGGGACATGCAAGGACTTTATATTTACTCACGTCTCCTTTCCCCTATTTTTTCTTCCTTTATTTCTCAAGCTTAACTCCCTTTCATGGTTAAAAATACATTTTTTAAAATCTGTAGTGAGTCTAAATACTTTATGCTTGTGTTGATATGTCTCTGCTAGAGTAGTTTATTCATCCAATTTCTTCTCACTTTCACCTTTATAGCCAATTTTCTAACGTCTTTAATGCAAATCCCAGACAGCAGCACCGCAAATGAGAACAGTGACAGAAAACCCCCAGTGATCCAAGTATCTTAGCTCTATCCTTAATTCATTAATTTGCTGTTTGCCTACAGTCGGTCACCCGGAATAATCCATCTGGAAAGTCCACTGAGCTTTGCCACCAAGCAGAATTGGGATTCTGGATGACTGATCACAAAGCTTACACCCACACAGTCCCATGCTCTGCTCACATGTCCGACATGTAGTCCAGTTCGCACACATCCAAACATACAGATCACATGCTAGCTGCTCTTTCCTCTCACTTAAAACCTTAAGTGCAATGAAATTACTGGATTTTACTGTTTTTAGCCCTTAAAGTCTGTTGAATTATTGTCATACCTTAATTTAAGAATAAATCTTTGAGACGCAGAATATTAGTTTGAAAATTGGCCTCCTTTAAACAGATAATGTCTCAAATCAGACTGTACTCATTACTTGGCGTTCAATTGAAAACAACAAATGGAAAACAATACAATTTATCAAATAAGAAAAGAAGCATTTGTGATTGAAATATACAAAATGCTTCAGTTGAATTTGACTGGACAACATAAGGTCCTGTTATTGCAAGCTATGCTGAGTGCAATTAAAGTGTGTGATCAGGCGACACTGTCTGTCAGATTATGACAGATTATCAGCTAGAGCTTTGTTTTTGTTTTGTTTTTTTACTCTTCGCCACATCAAGCTGGAGCAGACCCCAAATGTCTGCTACAAGGAAATCCCAATACAGAGCCCTGCTGCTTTAGAGAATGAAATTACAGTTGAAATACTTTTAATTCAAAGTATTTCTTTAATTGGTCATTCACACGTTTCTTAAGTGCTTAGGTGCAGAATTTGGAAATTGGCTGAGACCTTTTAGTAACTGGAGCATAAAAGCAGTTTATTTATTTAAAATATGTGTAACTGGGTCTGTATTCTGGTCACATATGGATGGTTTAATGTGAATGGAATTGTTGAAATGTGTGACGGCGGTGGAAGTAAAATAGCTACACTATGCTGCAGTGAAGAAAACTACCAGGTTAATGTGGTAAAACTACCTCTAAAAATATGTCAGCTTTTATAGGTAAAAAAATATATATATTGACAGGTGCTTTTATATGAAAATGAAATTAATCAAATCATAAATCAAATTATACTTGGTAAATGTACTTGTATAACTTGTTTTTATTTTTTACAAGTGAAAAATAACAAAATAGCATAAGCAGGAGATACATTTTTGTCTGGCTGGATTTTGAAGAGAAAACTGTGGAAAAAAATATGATTATGTATGTTATCTGGTTTACACAGGAAAATGGCAGGCATGAAAGCTCTGGTTCTGTGACTCTAGTTTGTCTGTTTTTAGCTCTTGTGTTACTCAAAAGGTTGTGCTTTGAAGGGCTGAATACACTGTATTTTATTATATAGTGGAATAGTTTATTTTTTTATCAGCTCTTGGAATTTATTCTGCTTTTTCAGCACAGAAAATACAACATCTCTCTGCCCTTAGGCTACTAAAAAACTGTGTTTTACAGTGATGTTTAAAGTGATCTAAAAGCTTAAAATGTGCCTAGATATCCCAAATGAGCCAATCAGATCCCTCAAAAGATGCAAATCCAGGACTCCATCGGAATTGCGAAGCTTAAATAATTCCCACATTTTACCCACAGAACTGTCAAATAAGGTGGGATTTTCTGTAGCATTAATTGGAATGCAAAAACATTTTCTGAGTAGCAGAAAGTTTTCTTTTGGAAAAATTTCTGCTGATTTAATGCTTTATTTTTACTTAAATTTACTTGTTAAACATGCAACATCGTGTTCATGGTTAAGTTCTACCTTACAAACATAACACACAATCATAAAATCCAGTGTAAATACAAAACGCATGAGGGGTTACCATTATTTTCTTGTGAGGCACTAAACCATTTTATTACACTTTCCCAGGTATATTTGCATATTTAATTGCATTTATAGTCAATGGGTGCTTATCAATGTAAGCAGTCTTTTTGTCTAGAGCAGATTCGAGTCTGTCACTTTTTAAATGGCGGTCCCTCCCAAACCATGATAATGGATGTATTCCTCATAAAAGAGTGGTAATTGAGAGAGATTTTCTAAAGTAACCACAGTATGTCAAAAGTAGGGCAAGGGAATGTGGGTTATGCTCTTGCAGCTTGTTAATCTGATCTTTAGACGAATTTCAACTTTTCTTTATGTGATTAGCACGTCACTCTTTGTTGTGTCCTATCGTCCATCTCTTTGCTACGTCTGCTTCCCGTCTCGTGTTGCATACACAGATTGCCCTCATTTGTTTGCCTGGTTCATAATTAGCTATAGGATCACCCATTGTGTAATTATGTATAGCAGTTTGATATGTAATTAAAATTGCCTCCATATCTAGTGTAATTTGTGCTGATTACCTATTAGCGGTGCAAACAGTCGTGACTAAACACCCATGACCGCCCCTCTTACAGAAATCACTGAGCTTCAGTCACTATTTACGTACTAGCAGGTGTGACATCTGATTGATCTGATATTATGAAACTGAAAACCAGAAAATCATCTCTGGTTGCGGTGAATTATGTTATAGGGAAGTGCTAAGACAAGGGCTTTCCTATTAATAAAGATTCAACATAGTATGGAATAGTTTGTTTTGCAGAAATACCAAAAGTATAATGGAGTTTTTTTTGTTTGTTTTTGAAGTTTCTACATTTGTTATTAAAAATGTTTGATGACATTTAAATGGCTTTTTGGGAGCTTTAGGCTAATATGCTGGTCGTTGGTGCCCACACTTCAAAAATTTGGAACTTCCTTGTGTGCCATTGGTCCACACTGTGGCCCTATGTTCAAATACCATTGCTTATAGGAAATAAAAACATCATCACACAGTTAGTCTTGCTTCCAGATCTGTTTAGTTTCTTCACCAGCTAGAGATCAGACTGATTGAATTGAATTTAAGGTGCAGCTTGGGCAAGATATTTGACCAGGGGAGCTTAAGTGTAACCTAAACAAAGACCTGTATCAGTTCTTCAGCTGTAACTATCATCCAACTTCCAAAAACTATGTGGAAGGTCTAAAAAAAAACCAACTCTGATTTTCAGCATTAAAGCTATATTCAATCATTCTTTCATGGTAGCTTCTGATGATGTATTTAAAAACATGGTGTCATTACCTAACATATATTAATTAATTAATCTTGTGTTTGGTGAACAATGAGAGGTATTAATTGAAGTATAACAGGAAATGGAGTTAATACTCCTCCAGAATGCTGAGGAAAAGTTTAGCATTCCTCAATTAATTTACTACATACTAGTATGTAATAATCATGTTTTGTGTGCGCGCACACAAAACATGATTATTATCCAGCACTGCGTCCTCAAGTGAATGTATAAACACTACATGAACATGAAAGTGTCCCTGACTTGTAAACACTGAATCTTGGTGTTTCAGACATGGCAATTAGCTATCAAATGGGAAATGGTGTAACTCTGTTCCAAACCTGTGACTTACTGTTTTTGTGGTTGTAAGTGACAAATTGTGTACCTGCATGAATAAAGCTGCACTCTGCACGATATTGTACTCATTAAACATGTATCAGTTTGTGCAACATTGCAATTGCAAAGGACTTGAATCCAGTATTTGGTAGGGTGTTACATTTTAAGTGCCACTCTGTTTGCCAATTATATATTTAATGAGTTGTATGGACTCACTGCCCTTGATAATAATGATGATGAGAATAAATGTTGTTTCTTACAAAACTACTCAAAGGGCTACAAAAGCACTCAAGTTGTTCTACATTAACTCTGATTCTTACAGTTGAAATAGATTTCAGTGGCTAAGATGCCAACGTTAATGGTGAATAGTGAGATAATGGAAAAGATGTCAATTAGAATCAAAATGTTGATTCTAATTGACATCCGCATCACAATGTTCAGAAATATTCACAATCATACAATTTCCTGATACCTGATATCAATCCTAATTATGTTGTGTAAAATCATCTTCCTCTTTATAGACACAAGACAATGTTTAAACCCTTTTAACCATAAAGAGTGCCGCCACCTCAATACAAACCATAAAACTGCAGCATGCTCCGGCATTCCCCAGAGTAGAGACTTAAGCAGCAGGTCTGACATCCACCGTATGGATGATTAGCATCATTAGAGCATCAGCTGCTCCCTCTCTCCGAGGCACACTCTTGCGCTCTACGAGGGCTCTTCACATACATAACACTTAGACAGAATAAATGGTGCCATGTTTTTAGTAAAGTGCTGATGCATTAATTACAAGTAGGTCAGGTGAATGAAACATTATACCTGCAAAAGCTTGAACTGTTGAAATAAAGATGCCAATGGTTATGTTTTGAAAGACATACGTGTGTGTGTGTGTGTGTGTTTTTTTGTTTTTTCTTTGGTCTCAATTTGTGTCTGTTTCCATACTTTTCAGCTCCTATAACCGTCGACCCGCCAAAGATCCTGTTTCCGGCAGAAAATAAGACGACAAACATGGAGACGCAACTCGGTAAGACCGTCTTAGGATGTTTTATTTGTCTTCTTTTTCTTTTTTTTCCTGCTGCTGTCACTGTCATCTGCGTTGTTCACAAATTAAAGGAAATTGATGACTTTACAAATCGTCTTCCCCGCACCTCTGGGCAATACGTGCAGATCGGTGATGGCACGTATTTGTTGGGGAGATGGTGAAAATGAAAAAGGGGTTTCTGTATATGCTAATTGTGGGTTCTACCATCCCTAAGGCTGTTTTGTCAACAATGAAGAGCCCATATGGTACCGATGTTCCGTACTCTGGCTCACCACATTGAGAGGCGGCCGATTTCTGTCGCCGTTGTTTGTCTTTTTTGACGTGAGGTCACAATGGGGCTACCATGTGGGCACACATGCAAATGCGAGTGGTTTGTTTGTTTGTTGTTTTTCTTTATTCTTTTTTTTTTTCCCTGTGACAGCATATTGCTTGATTTCTGGGCACAGTCCTCTGTCCACATGGCGCTTGCCACGCTGTGAATGGCTAATGTGTCTGTCACAGTGCAGCCAATCAGACAAGACCGAAAGGTCTGGAGAATCTGAGAGGGATCGGAAGAGTTTGTGACAGAAAGGGGGGAGGTATGAAGACAAAACCCAAAGAAGGTCCAGTAATTCACAGAGAGCCTGCCTTTTGTCTTCAATCTGATGCTGCTGGAATGCAGGTAGTTCATTTGAAATGCCTCCACGGTCGGCTGATCAACGGTGAAAAATTGCTGCTGTTGATAAACTGACAGGCACAGCCTCACATGTCAGCCGACTCGCACCTATGCATGAACAGGTTGCACAATGCGGGCCCTTAAGCTATTTGTGTCATTTGTCTCTATCTTTACTCCACCGGGATTCAGGAAAGGTTTGGCTTTTCCCATGAAAGCGTCGCACAATTGTTTAAATCCTCATTGTTTGCTTCGTGACTGTGTGTTTTTGTTTGCCTGTGTTGTTTTCGCTCTGCTCTGCGTACGTATGCAGCAAATGGCTGCGGGCTTTTGTGAAACTGGGGTATTTTATGGGAATTATTTTTAATGAGAAAACAGAGCAGTAGCGGTCAAAGTGAACTTGCATGTTGAAACTTTTTTTGGTTACAGAAGGTCAAAATTTCCACTAATGATTATGTTTTTAACATTTAATTAAAAAACGTGTTTTATGAAGGTTTAGTTTGTTCAAAAATCAAAGGATCACCTTTCACGCTTTTCAGCATTTTGGAGCTTGTCAAGTTTTACCAAGGGTTCTTTAGCCATTTGTTTTGGGAAAACAAAACTAGCAGAATGCATAAAGACCCAGTGGACAAAAATATATTCTCAGATCACTGAGTTTCACCATAATTCATAAAAAAACCTTTTGGAAAAATTCTCATGTTTTAAACAAATACAACTTCCTAACTTGTTGGATAGAAAAGGAAAAATCAAAAAAGTTCGCTGCCAAAAGACCTTCGGCAAAAGCTAAGTAAACAAAGTGCTAAAAAAAAATTCTGGACAAAAAGCAACCCTTTCACAAGAGACGCCATAAAGAAATCCAACTGAAGTGTTTAACTTCTCATGTCAGAAGATTTTTTTTAATTCTTGTTTGGGAAAAAAAATTAAAGGTTAAAGCTAAGCAAACCTAAAAGATTCAATCTGTCACTGAACTAAAAAACATTTTTAACTATAAACCGCTAAGTTGCTGTTTGTACATGAGTGTTTGATACACAAACACACATGTAAAACAAAAACATTTTTGTTTTACTTTTTCTTTGATTCTCTCAAGTTTCAGTGTTTTCATTTGGAAACAAACCAGTTTCTGGTTTGCGATTAAATATTATTCATCTTTAAGCGAAGAACAGTGAGCAGAATAATAACCTTATTTGTCTGGTACTATATGAGCTGGTGATTACATCTCTTTATGTTAAGCATCTGTCCTTCTGAGATTTACATAACAGTGACATTAATTTGTATTCTTAATCATTAATTACTCCCTTACCACTTTTAGCCATCAAATTAATATCTGAAGTAGTATTTTTTTTTTTTATCGAATCCTCTGGACTGATATTATAATAGGACTTTTTAAACAAGAAAAAAATTGTAGGAGAAAGACATGAGAATCCTTTGAAAAGAAGAGCTTTCAAACTCTTAAGCAATAGGCCTACTCTGTCAAACAGTGGGCTTTTAAATATGGAAACATTTCACTGTTAGAAGGACGAATAGATTAAATTAAACATCGGTAATCTCTGGAAGCAAAAATCGCCAGATGTAGAAATAAAACGGGTCGGTTCATACAACCAAATAATGATCCTAAATCATGTGGAAAGTCAGGAGTGAAGGGATGTTGACTGAACCCTAAACATCAGTAAAAAAAATTCATGGCTGGAGTTGAAAGGACGGCCGAATGCAAGATGACCAGAATCTCTTTAAGGCTGAAAGAGCCAAGACAAGAACTAGAAGAGGAATCTAAGATTGAGCCAAGCTCCGCTGATCCTCAAATACAGGGAAACAGGATTTAGCTAGTTTAACACAAGAACCATCCAGCATGAAGCACACTATGAAGTGGACACTGCTTGAAACGCTGGTGTCACTATTCACGGGGAAAGGATCCATGAATACTGAACATGAACTAAGAGGATGCTCCCAGAAACTCCTTTCCCCCCTAAAATACCAAGGAAATGGCCTTGTGTGGAAATGGTTCACGGTCAGATGAAGACTGCGCTGTTTGGCTACAATGACAACACAAATATTTGAACATGTTAAGGTTATATTTATGTGATCCTAAAAGAACAGCAGACCAGCTTCATCTGTTTATATGGCGTAATAGGGATTGGCACACCCATCGACGTCAACAACAACAAAAAAAGATGAGCAGCCTAGACATGAGGGACAGTGGAAGAGAAAGTCTGTAATGTTGTGCAGTGAGCTCACAGACTCCTCACAGAGGGTCCAAAGCACCACGACAGAGCTAAATATTTTACAGTAGGGCTTCATTTTGTGTGCAGAAATGCACTCTGCCTCTAAACAGCAGCTTCTCATTTATTTAGCTGTTATTTATTTATTCTCTCTTTCTTAATATTTGTCGAGGCTTGCCCTGAGCAGCTTTATGGAGCAAGGTGGCAGATTTATAGGAGCCAGAACGTGCATAGAAAGAAGCCGGTTCCTTATGGTTAGTGAAAAGTAGAGAGAGAGAGAGGAGGAGAAATGGTATCTAGCGTAGGCCGACCGATGGGCAATAAAATCAGGGCCATAAGCAGAGAGATAAATCTGCAACAGTGCCGGGAAACACAGACCCACTTTATCTCTTCTTCTCTCGCAAACAGTTCAGGTCTCAGACAGCCTCCATCTTGGCTTTACACAACGCGCGCAGATGCGTCGTCCGCGCACGCAGGCAGATGTAAATCAAACACTTATGTTGCATAAGCTCTCACAGAAGACTCTCAGCAGGGGTGTGCTGGATAAACGCCCAGAGATGTTGGCGCAAAGATTTGACCACAAAAACAGGAGTGAAGTAGAAAAGAAAAAGCTGCACCACGAGGAGGGCGACGTTTGAGGGAATCGCTAAAGAGCGAAAACAAAGAGACTGAAGCTGTGTTTGTCGGAGTTTGCTTTCCTTTCAGAGGGACTTTGTCAGATTTTCCCCTTTCCCTTCTGAAGCCTCGGCTCCTTGGATGTTTGTCCTGCCAAATTCCCGCAGAAAAAGATTTTCTCTGTTTGGCATAACAAGCCCCAATGCCACCAACAAGGTATTGTGTGTGTGTTCTGTGTGAGCTCTACAGGAATCATCAGATATGTGCTTTTATCACAAATAGTTATTTTTTTCTCTTTTTTTTTTTTGCAGGACTTCCTGACATTTTTTATCAAGTTTCTGCAGGAAACATGGTTGCCTTTGTGCAAGTTGGCTGAAGTTTGACCAGAAAACCTCAGTTTTATCGTTTTCTAGATTTAATATTTTATCTCTGGGTGGAAGATTTGATGGAAGCCCTCAAAACACACACCCTTACACTAAGTGGAATGTTACAGACACTCCAGCGACAAATTCAAAACAGAATCGCACGCAAATCGAGTCACTGGCTTGGTGTTGATTCCCTCGGGATGATTTGTCACGGACGCACCAGTGCGGCAAGCGTGCTTGAGGGATCCGGCTCGTGCTTACGCAGCACAACCACTCCGAGCATCTCGCCAGCTCTCCCTCTTAATCACCCGAGCAGATATTTGCACAGCCCTGCACTAGTCGGGGTGGATGGGTCACACTCACGCTCGGAGCACATTGCTCTCCTTTGGAATAATTGTAACTGATAGTGGATTTTACTGTCCCCCAAAGCCACCAGATGGGTGCACTCTTCTGGAAATGAATTAAAATCCATTATTTCAGCAAGCAGGACTAGACATGCACTGGGCAACAGAAGAAGGGCCATTTCTTTATGCCTCTAACCTGAACTGTGCAAAACTTTTTCACGTTTAAGTGAAAACATGCGCTCAGTGGTGCCAGCTGTATGTAGAAGGCTCACCTGTTTAGAAAGTATTTTATTCAGGATTAGGCTATGTGCCTCTTCATCATCTTCCCCAACTGAGGAGACGTGTTATACACTGGAACTTTATTAATAAGTTTCAAGGCAAAAGTTGTGATCAACAAACTGCTGACAGTTACAAAGCTACCAGACCCATGCAAAACCATTAATACCCCTTGAATATTTCCATGTTTTCCACTATGATAAACAACAGTCCATTTTACTGGAATGTAATACTAGAGAGTTAGACTAACACTGTTATGTAGTACATAATTGTAGTTGATGGAAAATAAACATGATTTATGAAAATGCTTTGATTTAAAGCATTTTTATTTTTGCTCAGGGCTTACATGACAGTGTTTCAGATGTTTAATGCTCAAAATTGTTTTATACTGGAACCTTCTTGTGGGGCTGTTTTTATTATTTATTTTCACCTAATGCATTTCTTTACTCAAGTCAGCAATTTTGATTTAGCCACTGCATAAACTGTCTGATCTGAGTCCGGCATGAATATCTGTAATATAGATAATTGTCTCAGCTTGCGTGACAGACGCCCCTCTCTGGGCCCATTTATTTTCCTCCTGTCCTGCTCAAGCAAACAATTGCAGGCTCCAAGGATCTGTAATGGTTTATATTACACCATCCGCCTGGAGGATTGCCTTCCAGTAGATCCGCATTAGCATAAAGAGGTATTACGCATGCTGTTAAATTTATGTTGATCACTGTGATAAGCATTACACATTTCAATCTACTGATAGGGTCAACAGTTTAAGCCTTACCACAAACACACAGTGTTGGCTATTACGGTAAAATACAAGCTTGTTTATTGGTGCAGTACATTGTTGGAGCAAGCACGTACAAAGCACCGGGTGTAATGTGAAGACTGCGGAAAAGTGGCTTAGATGACGCAATGACGTCGAAAGAAAAATATGCTTACGCACACAGCATTGATCCTAATTATGCTTTTATTTTTTTCCCATCCAAAGTGTAAGCTTATTTCTTACACTTTGGATGGGAACCCTACATCCAGAGACAGCCATGATTTCTGTCTACAGTGAATAGAGCACATGGCTGTTGCATCAGTGTCTGCTCTTTGATTTATAAGAGAAATGAGACGAGGGAAGTCTCTTCAGATTGATAGCCAAAATTTAATTCCAAGTATTTTTCAGTCTTCTAAAGAAAAATCTAGCAACAAAACTGTAAACTGCTATATATTTTGTTTATGTTGCTTTTTATGGTTCACGATAATTGCAATCAATTAATTTCCACTTTGTCACACTTGTGACTCAAATCTACCAGCTGAAGTAGGCTAAACTATATCAGAAATGCATCATGTCTTAAGCTTAAAAACATGGAATTGCAGTGAACATTCCCAGGAGAGTTTGGTTCACTAAAGTTACACAGAGAGCGCACCAATGACTCTTTCAAGAGGTCACAAAACCAGGAACCACCTCTGAAACACTGCAGACCTCACTTTCCTCAAGTTTAGTGTTTATGATTGAACTCAGGGTAAAATGGCATCTAGGTTAGACCAAAATCCCTTCTGATTAAAAATTATTTTAAAAAAGCCTCTCTCACAATTGCCAACAAAACATCTTGATAATCTCAAGATGACCTACAGGACAAAAGTGTGACATGTGGAAAGATTTGTGTTCTGTAAATCTTGCATTGCATCTCAGGAAAAACACTCATCACATCAACCATGAAGATGTGGAGATGGCAGTGATGGTCTGGGATGGTCTGTATCCCACAGCGTTTCCAGCTGCAGGATATAGACGGCAAGCTGTGGCTGGGAAAAAAAACATGATTTTTTTTCTCTATACCAGAAAAATTCTGAAGGGGAACGTCTTTTGCCTTTAAGCTGAAGCACATTTGCACCAGGACTGATTGATCTAAAGCAGGAAGAGTCAAAGTCCAGACAGAAATATGTTGTGACATAACCCTGAAAAGGCAGCTTGTGATCACAAAATTGCAAATGTTACTGAATACTGTGGGCAGATGATATGGATCTTTATCTCAATATTTTGTGCTATTGTTGTGATAACAATACAACCGATAAGTGTAGCAGATGGACTGCATGACAAAGCAATCGTAGCTCCACAGACATGAATATTGCTCCTGGACAAAAATACCCATTTGTAAAACACTTCTTTAGGACACTAGTCACAGAAAGAAGTTCCGTTTCTGCATTTAATAATATTTTCCCATTTTTGATATTTGATGCAGTCATTGAAACAAAATGGAAAAATTTACAATCCCAAAAGTACATATAGTTTCGGAAGGGTTATGTCATTTTATGTCAGGTTATATTTGATAGTAAAAATGTGTGTGGTGATTTAAAACATTTAAGTGCGACTCCAAAACAGAAGAAATCTATTTTGGGATAAATATTTTATCACGGCACTGCTACAGCCTTCTTCTGTCTGTTTCCCACTGCAGATGGACAGACTGAGGCTCAAATGGAGAACGTACGGTCAAACTGGGGGAGACGATCTTCCGCACAGAAGTTGAAATATTCCTTAAAATCCCCTCATTTTGTCCAGTCATCCAACTCTTTGTTTTGATATTTTATTAATTTTGATCTGAAATTGCTGCTAAGCAGCTGTAGTTCCCGACGCCCCTCCACAGTCGCACCGTTTTCCTCGTCTTGGTCCAGACGGTGACAGAGCTTAGCGACTCTGATCAGCCGTCACTGGGGCTGATTGCATGGGAGAAATATTGCTCTTGTTTCGAGAGGGGCCATAACACTATGCCCTCTGCCATTCTGTTTGATTTACATGTAAATCATGTTTATAATATCTGATTATAGTCTACTTCTGTCACACTGCGACCTCAGCGTTACTAAGCGGAACAACAATGCAGGGCTTTTAATAGCCAGACAGTGTTTTCAGTTGATTATTCATCCAATTACTGAAAATATTCTGTATAATTGGTGCCTTTATCTGCAGGTATGCCACAGTTATTAACCATGAGAGGCGGCTAACAGGCACCGTGCTGCGTCTCTGTGCTCCTCCTTTATGGCTGGCCTTTTATCTGTTTGTTGTACTCCTTTTTTCCTCCTTCTGTCCCTACATCCGTTTTTATCCCTTGCCTCTCGTCTCTCTTCGGCACGTCACCTCCTGACCTCTACATGTGTGCTTGGAGATTTGAGGATTCGACAGATCTATACAATAGCGAGGACAATCTCAAGCTCCGACACCTAGCTGTGACAACAGATACGCCACCTTTCCACAGGGAAGGATGAAAGCGAAATTGACTTTGCTCTAGAGAGTTACTAAAGGTCAACGCAGAGCCACTTCATTAAAAATTACTCTCTGTCTCCTTCTGTCTGTCTGTCAGTCAGTATCTGACACACACGCACACTTTTGCAGTTCCTTTCACTGCCTTTCACCTCTGTATGTGTCACATCTTTTTTGTCAGCTCAGAGATGAATCACAGGGTTAGTATATTTGTGAAGGTTTGAATTATATTCCCCACTGAATTTCTCTAAAGTTGAAAATCTAATTGTATAATGTCTGTTTACAGAATAATGTACTTTAGTTTTAAAGCTTTAGCAATTTTGTAACAATTAATGGTAACATATTTATTTGGTTGTGCTATAAAATACACTATCTGGCTGGAAAGTACCAAAAATACACTGACGTTTGTGGTCGTAAAACTACAAAATCTGAAAAAAAGATTAGTTTCTAAATATATTTGGAAAACTCTGTAGCAACAGGACAATATTGGGAAAATGTTTTTAAATTGTTTTAAAGTACAATGTATGTGCATTAATAAATGGAGAAAAAGGCCACAAGACAGGCTTATTGGCTGTATGCAAATTTTTTTTATGATGAATGACACGTTTATATCCTCGTACGGAGATAAAATTCGCACACAGAGAGCCTTTAAAGGTCACTCCACTGATACGTCACTGTGCTTCTGCAGTTGCACAGTAACCCAGCTTTAAGTAACCAATGGTGACCAGCATGGTAAGTAGTGTGTCAGCGAAACAAAGCTAAATGTTTAAGTCTGTGAGCGGTCGTCATTAATCACGGAGTCTGTGGCTGAGGGCAGGAGTCTGCAGAATGATGAATGAACTTACAGCTGGTACACATGCCTAACGGGGAAAAAATAAAAGAGAGGGAAGGAGGCGAAGAGATGAGAGGAAATACAGTGGGAGAGATGGGAGCAGCGCCGCATAATGTAGCATCCTATAAAGAGCTGAACACAATGAGCTACTGTTCGTCATGGAGACTAGTGGTGTGATGAAATTACTTACATTAAACAAAAGAGTAGGGAAAATAACATATTTGGTGAGGGAAACTGTCTTGAGTTTAATACATTTTAGTTATCAGTATTAGCCATATGTAAAGACTTAATCATTGATCAAAGAATTGGCTAGAAAAAAATGTCTTAGTAAAAGTTAAAACTTTTTTGCAAAGCCCTTTCAAAATAAAAGTTTACCAATGTGCCGCACAAAGCATAAAATCTGTTAGCTTTATAAGCAGAATGTAAAACCCAGTAAAATAATTCAAATACATACAGATAAGTTATTAAAAATCAATGATTTTGTCAAGTTGGTGCAATTAAAACATACATTTTCTGCCCAAATTGTCCTAAAACATGCTTCAGAGAAGCTGCAAAAGGTGAGCAGGTTGCACAGCTTTGACAAAAGCAAATTGTTCAACAGATTGAGTGCCAACAACGAAAAAGCTTTTTTCACCTTTTTATGCCTGGGATGAAACAAAGAGCAACAAGAATTGATTTTGTGAAATTACGCTCTGACTGACAGATATGGGTGCAAGAATTTATGTAAATATGCAGGTCAAGTATTATCATTGATGCTCCTAATATTGTAGGCAAGACCTGAATCCGCAAATCATTGTGGAGTTATTTCTAATAATATTCTGAACTGTAAAAACAATATTTTTGAAAACAAAGAGAACACAGATTTACTAAAGCTGCACAAAATTTTCATGAAAATGAGTCAATGTTAATTGCAGTGAAACCACATTGAACCGACTTTTTTCACTCCTTTTTTGAACAATTTAACTCAATTTTGTTTATCCATATGGTGAATATTCACAACAAATGCAATTTCAAGACAATACAAAACTAGCAAAACCACATTTGGATGCAAAAATATACAATTGATTTATTACAATCACACTCACGATTATTCACTATTTAAAAAGTTTATTTTAAAAACAACTAGTGATATACTTTAAAACAATCTTGGTGTCTTCTGTTCTTTGGGGCTCAATCCCGATGTGGACATGACGTCCATCATTCGCCATCGACAGCGAATTTCACTCTGTTCAGATGAAGCAGCCAAGAGTCGGTGTACATGATGGAGAAATAAGAGCATCGTAATCTGCGAAATGACTTGGACTGAAAAGTTTTCTATTCTGCCATCTATTATAATGTCTCAGGTTGGCAAGAAAATCACTGCATGCACAGAACATAAGCTATTAGCTTCAAAGCTTTAGAATCTTTGCTGAATACATTTAAACCTTCAGCTACAGGCATCTTCCAGAAGCTGAATTGCCTATCAACCCTTTAACGTGCAGCGAAATGGCCGAGTGACGTTTTTCCATTGTATGCAGAGGGTTAAGGAGTTAATATGGGAAAATGCAAAAGTTTGATAACTGTGGTTCTGTTTTGTATTTCTTTGAAAAGTGGCACCATCAATGATTTCAGCAGTGTTTCTTTTAAATAGCTTAATAAACACTGCTGCAGGCACTCAAAAGACAAACCGAGCAAAGCAGCAATCCTATTCTTTTCTTATGGTGCTGATAGCGTGAGTTAATTTGCAACACTTGTCTCTAAATGGTCTTTTATAAAGAAAATATCTATGATTCTGCAGAAGTGGAATAATGATTAAAGAATTAAAATCTTGTTGAAAATGCGATTGAAGCCAATAATGAAGTTCAGTTAAAAAACTGAAGCTTTCATGCTATTTGTTACTACACACCGCACAGTCTTAAGTGTTTATTTCTGCTTATTTTGATGTATATAGCTTAAAAATAAAGAATAGACCAATCAGTTTATCATATTTTTTTATATTACAAAGGGCCAAGACGAGGGGCAGTTTTGTTAAATCAACTTTTTTGAGCTTCACATTATTATATAATGTTACTCCTCCATCATCAACACAATTTAATGCATTAAATTATACAGTAAATTTTATTTTAAGTCAACAAGTCATTGCTAGGATGTTTGTTTATTTTGTTGCATCAAAGAAAAGCAACAGAAAGTTGAGTGGCAGAAAACGGTGTGGTAGAAAAAGCTACACAAGGCAAAGGAATAACTACTGTGTGCTATGTACATTTCTGAGAAACTGAATCTGGTTCAAAATATGTGATGAATTGAAATGTAATCACTTTTTGAATGGACTAACTAAATTGAATTCACTTCTCGGTAATATTCCAACTTATTAAAATGCACAGCAGATCAGTCGAACTAGTCACTTTTAAGGTACACATGCAGGATGTGTGTGTTTGTGCGTGTGCACAAACTTGCAGGTGATCATGTGCCACACTGTGTGGAAGTGCTGCTTAGCAGATGTGAGGCAATGCGAGCTGACACATCTGTCGCTTTTTGTTTCGACTCGGTGTGTCTGGTCCGTAACGAGGCCAACAGATCTGCTTCATGTCTGTCTGGTCTGAGCTCAACTTTATGCCTACTGTCAGTGTGTGTATGCAGTCAGTCAGTCATGTGGTTAGGTGTGTGTGTGTGTGTGTGTGTGTGTGTGTGTGTGTGTGTGTGTGTGTGTGTGTGTGTGTGTGTGTGTGTGTGTGTGCGCGCGGGTTTTAACTCAGCAGTTATGCAGCCAGCTCTTATGTTGTACAAGACGCTGATGAGAGTTTCTCCATGTTTGAGCCCATGTCTATCTTTAAAGAGAGACAATTTAGTTGATGATAGCATTTACCTCATCTGCCTCTGACGCTCAGGCTCTCTGACAGGTAATCAAAGAAAAGGAGCACCATGCTCATCACTGCATCACTCTGTATTTGATGCAACAAAGGAAGACAGGAGGAGGAGGCAAATATAATGAGAAGTGTCTGTTTTTTTCTTAAATCTAAAACATGGTCTTTGACACTCTTTTCCGTCACGGAATCCTCTATATCGTCAACATGGCAATGGGAAGATCTGAGCTAACTCAGAAAGATGTCAAATTTAAAAAGGTGCAGTGGATATTTAGGTATTGACCCATTACGCATAAAGATATGAGTGTGCAATAAGAAAGAAAAGCGAGAAAGGATGAATAAGTGATAAAATAATGACAAGGACAGGCAGAGACTGGGGGGGTTTGAGCGGGGAAGACTGGCACTGGAATGACATGCATGAACAGCAAAGTGAGCAGGGGAAAAGGCGGCTTTGCCATTCACTTTGAAGCTTGCTCCACTTCTGTCTCCCTTACATAACAGAAAAATGAAGAAAAACAAGTGCCAAAAAAACTAGGCAGGGTGGAAGGAGGAAAGGAAGAAGCAAGACAGAAGTTCTAAACTCTGGTAAGCGGGTGACTGTGGATGTACGATGGACTTAGCAGCCATAATTTATCAGACTCCCGCGATCAGCGAGGGTTGAGGCTGTTGGAAGAGTTACTGGTGCAGAAAAAGACGACAGAAGGGTTGAGAGGAGGAGGTCGGATAGAAAAAGATAAGACAGAGGAGGAGGGAACCCCAGAGAGCTATCTGCAGTCCTTCTTTCGCCTTTACTTTCCTCGTGTTACATAAGCAGATCTTTCCATCCTCGCTGACGAGACGAGACCAGCTGTTGCCCTTCAGTTATGTCAGTTCTTCATTAGCCAAAGAAGACTCCTGGCTCCAGGCCACGACTTCTCCCCACTGAGGAACGCCGGTGCACTTTAGCAAACACCTTTATCAACGCTGCTCTCTTACCGCTCCGCTTTTGCTTCTTTTTTTTTTCTTTTTCTTTTTTTTATGATGACGATCAGTCTTCATGCCACCATCGCCCACGGCGGTGAATGTTGCTATGGAGATCAGTAGATCCGCTCCGCGCGGCTGCCTCGGGGAGAGAGAAAGAGAGAGAGCGCGTGCGCCTCTCTCCATGTCTGCGCGCACGGCTCATCTTTAATTGCCATCCGCAATCTGCATCCCGGGCGCAGTCTGTAATTCAAGAGGCCCAGCGTGGGGCAAATAGCTGGAGCTCATTTACAAGTGTGTTAATGGACTTTTTCTGTCTTTGTCTTACTAGTTTCCTTCTTACGATTCTACCTCCCACTACCGTCCTGTACTGGTCCTTTGTCTTTGCTCTATGCTTCTACAATCATGCACACGGATCTAAATATACTACCGAGGAGCGCAACAGATAAAGCATGCATGTGATTTGTGAACCATTTTTTTAAGTGTCAGACAAAACAATCACTTTGATTCAAGTTTTATCAAGTAACCTAATGCCTTCACACTGCTCAAACTAGTCTGATGGGATGTTTTATTATCCTTACGTCCAGCTGAAATTGATTGTTGCTGTAATAAAGATTAAGTTGGGGTGGATTCCTCTAAAGGCAAAACTGTATGAACTTATTTGCAGTTTATTCATAAGAATAATGAAAGAAAGTCACAACTCATTTTGCTATTTTGGCTAATCTTCTCAATTTCCTCTATCTTTGTCAATGTCTTTTACTCCCACCCTCTTCCTTCCTACATTAACTACTCTCTTCAACCTCTACAATGTGTTATTAGCTTTAAACAATGGGGGAATGGGCATTTTAAGTACCAGCTTTACGTTCCTTAATACCTACCCTCTGTTGTAATAATTACCCTCCTTTGAAACAGAAGAAAAAAGTCCTTCTTGAATTACCATGCAATGAGGACGCAGCTGGGCCTGAGTGGGTTATGTGTGTGTGTGTAGGTGTATTTAATGTTACCTATATGTATGTAGTTAATCTGGTAATTTAGCAGTTGATGTTTTTGATTCCTTTTTCTTGATTTGAAGAGTAGCAGACAACGTATCCCAGTATTTATGAACCAAATACAAACTATTTACAGATCACTCCTCTCAGCCTTCCATGGAAATAGTACTCCAGGGTGTTGGGAAGAGGACTAAGACCAATTATCAAACCTAAAATTAAGGAGAGGAAGTACTGGCAATGGCAATGGAGCAGAGCACCAGATTTCAGCCCTCACAGATTTCCTGACAGGTTTTTGGCAGCTTGATCCAGTCCACATCTGTTTAGTCAATCTATAGAAGGTTTATGACTGCGTTCCCTGAGGAACATTGTTGGGGGTATTGTAGGAGTACAAAGCACACACTGGTTTTATAGGCTATCTGATCTCCTTATATTCCCAAGTCAAGAGCTACATCTCTTGATGCAAAGTTGAACTTGTGCCGAATACAAGATGAAGTCCTCCAGGGCCGGTAAGAACAACACGATATCAGGGTACGGTTGTGATGAGGAGGACGTCTAGTTTGGGGGCCTCAAGGTCCGATCTTTTTTTGCAGACGATGTGTTTTTTTGTCATGTTAAAACAATCAGTGTGAAGTGGAGAGATTTGGAGGTGAATGATGAGAATCGACTCCTCTGAAGGGTCTGGCACGGTCAGGGCGAAGTCGAACGGCCAACAACTTCAGGTCACATTGTTGCGGGACATTTGTTATGCACACAGCCTTCAAAGTACACAAGACACGCTCATGAAATCAGGACCAATAACATGCTTGTTATTCTTATAGTGGTGTGTGAAAAGTTTGCCAGGGGGCTTCTTAAAACAACGGGTGGACTAAATGAGGCTGCGAACAAAATTACACAATTTCCGTCATGGAACTGCGACAATGAGAACTGATTTCGGCAGGTCGACCCAACCATTCAGGGCCCTTGAGGTTGAGGCCACTGTTCTCAACCACAGGAATGTAGATTTCCCTTTCTGGCTCAGAGTGCAGCCTTTGCATCAAGCAGAAAAGTTCAAATATCATCTTGTTCGTACAAGACTTTACAAATGATACACCGCAAAGCGAGAAGCTCTGAGAGAAGCCGAGGCAATGTGTCAATTTTATAGGAAGAGTATAGGGGGAAGAAATCATAAACACTGAGAGGCTGTCTCGATCTTTGCGCTACTGAAGGTTATTTCTCTAAGGGAAAGTCTTCATCGTGTTGGCTCAGACAAGTTCCTTCTGAGAAAGTTTATAAACATTAAAACAAAAATCACAACCTGACACAGGAACAAAGTCACAAGACACTAGACTGAAATAAAATTTGCCACAACACCAGGATGCCTGCCTGTTGCCTCATTTTTGAGGTATTCTGGTCACATCCCACTAGGAGAAGACCCAGTCGAAAATATTTCTGATCTTCCAGAAAACACGATAAGAAACCCAGATAACGGATAACCTTACTTACTCTTACACATAAATCCTCAGAAACGACGATGATTTGGAAAAACTTCATTCTGGTCAACCATGTCCAGCTGTTTTACCTATTTTGTAAAAAGAAAAAATAATATTACTCTTAAAGAAGAAACTTATTGAAATGAAAAGTCTGAATAATATACCGTTTTAGATATGCGGCTGTGCTGCTGCTGTAAAATATTCATTTATTTTATGGGTTGTTCTGCATTTTCTACCTGGTGTGATATCAACAGACAAATAGGAGCCAAAGACATCTGTAAAATCTAACATCCATAAACAATAATAACCCATTGGTTAAGCAAATCCTGCATCAGATAACACAAATAAGTATTTTACACCATACTTTGACTTAATATTTCTGTGTTTATTTCTGTTGCAGTCATAATTTCTACGTCTAAAAAAATTGCAAAAGCGTTCATCTATCTTAAATATTTAATTCATCAAATATATTATCTCCTCAGATCCTGATTAGATTATTTGTGTCTTCTTGCATGTAAAAAGAAATCTAGAAAGTAATCCTTGATAACTATCATTTTAAGCATGTTTGCTCTCTTTCGGGAGGCACGAGTGATTTTCAAAATAAGTGTTAAAGCACAGCATCCGATTTTCAGTGACTCTGATTTGAAACTGATGTGTTTGCAGCCCTTTGCCAAAGCATGCATGTTTTAGAAGCACAAACTAAGATAAATTCAGGCAGTCTGGAGCTCACTTTAAAGAACATTTATTTATCATATTATGACTTATTAACTTTTGATTCTCGCTGTGTTTGTGCTAACCCATGCAGGAACAGCCTTTTCTACGTCTCGTGATGTTTGTACATCAAGGCAGAGTATCACTCTTCTATTTAGAGCATTTGCTTAATTTTAGGTAATGCTGACGTACGTTATACCTTTCAAGCACAAAGCTTCAACTTTGCTGAGTTGCAACTGTACGCATTTCCTGCCTGGCTTCTCATTTAATTCCGATTTCCAGCCAGTGGCTTTTCTAATCGCATGCATTCCCCTATTAGAGATAACGTGACCTTTTATGTGTTGGCAGTTTCCTGTGTGACCTTTAAGAGTGGCGCTGACTGAGAACAGATGTGGTTTGAGTGGAGTTTAATATGTTGCTGAAGTAGTCCCCGTCACCGACTCAGACGGAGCGGGCCATTACAACATTTTGTCCTGAGCTGGAAAATGAGAAAATTAGTCACCTAGACGCACACGCAAGTGTAGTCAAGCACCTCTGACTTCATCCGTCGTCCCGTTCGCCGGAACAGGCCGACCAGATCGCGTCGTGTTTCACAAATAATCTGTCACTTTCGCTCGTTCTTAGTATTCATCCTCATCACTTTCCTTTTCCATCGTCAGCTTTGGTCTCCTCCGGTTTTTTTCTCACTGCTTCCACCAGTTTTTTTCTTTTTCACTCTTCCTTTAGAGAGTCGACTTTTCAGAGTAAATCTGAAATCATTTTAGAATAAAAAAAATTAGGCTACATTTTGAAGCTTGTTTTTGTTTGGTAGATGACAAAATAAAAAGAGCAAATTTTTCTTAAAGTTGACCTTCATTTCTTTAATGATTATATAATGTTGGTACATGTCTTGTTTCACTTTGAATCATAAGTTAAATATAATTTAGTTTATTCATTAAGCACCTATTCGTCATCTCAAGGCTCTTTAAAAGAACAAAAGACTCTATTCCTTTGTGTGTTGGAGAGATATGGGGTTAAACACTGAAAAACAGGGCCAAGTGCATCATCCATAGAAGAAGTACATTTATTTGTCAGCAGCTTTATATCAGCTGATGCCTCTAGACCAGCTGTAGCTTCAGGGAAGTGTAAAATAATGAAGAGAACATGATGTTAAAATTCAAAATAACAGCAGACCATGCAAAATTGGAGAGAAGAAAAACAATGTAGCAAAGCAAGAAGCGGTCAGTTTGTCCTCTTACATTTGATCTTACAGCATATAATTACAAAGACAGGTCAGGATAACCTGAGCTGCTCTAACTATAAGAATTAAGGAAAGGGAAATTCTTAAGCATTAAGGGTAGACAGAATGTCGACTCAGTTCACTTCCTTTATTGTTGGGAAATTAGTTTTGCAGTCGGGCATTACAAAAATGCAAAACGACATGAAAATACATAGACAATGTTAAACAGACAAAGCATTCATGACTACCTCACGGACTGAAATGCTGAGCAAGTTCCTACAGGAGAGGCGCCTGATAACTAAGACAGCTGCCTCCTTTTGATGACTTTGATGACACTCGTACCAGCCGCAGCCACTATCTTTGTTCTGGGGCTGATTCTGGGCAAACTTTGCACTGAAACACTTCAATCTCTGAGACACAGAACTCCTCCTTGAACAATCTGATGGCTGGGCATCCCCATTGTCTTTTTACTGTTTGAACAGATGAAATGGCCTGATCCAGGTGTCTGGAGGTTGTACCCAATGATAATCCTAACACATTGAGGTCCACATTTCTCTATTTGGTCTCTTTTAGTGGTGGTAATTCTGACTTAAAACAGAAAGCTTTAGGTTATTTTAATGTCAGACAGTGTGTTAGTGTGTTATATGTACATGTTTGGTTTCAGCTTTGTATTTAAAGTGAAGTATTTGAATTTGTTTCACTGTTTTTTGTTTTTCTGAAGCATATTTCACAGGGGTATCATTATATAAATTGCTCCTGTCCTTTTTGTTGTGGTTTTAAGTCTCAAGTATTTTTTTTTATCCCTGAGTCTGATCTCTGAACGTTTCTCACTACGCTGAGCACAGTCTCTTTGGGAAAAAAAAGAAAAAAAAAGTTGTTTCCTTCTGTTTCCTGAACTGAAACAAATTATTCAGCACAACAGAAAGGCTGTTGCTTTTATGTTTGTCGAACTCTAAATGTGGAAGGGTTCTTTGTTGCTGGCTCTGCCTTTTTGAGTTCAGCTCTCAGTTGCTTTTTCACAGCATTATCAAAAAAACATCTTTTTTTGTTGTTTTTTCAACAGAACTTCATCCATCCCGATGGAGACTAGTTTTTCTCTGATTGCCCTGGGTAGGCCTTCTGGTTTTAGTTTACTGAAAAGCGCCGGGACATCTTCACGTCTGACGGACTTAGCTGACAAATAGAAATGCACTCCCACACAAACATGCAAAGGGAAACAGACGCAGCATTTCTTAACCGAGGTAAATCCATTAAATCAAGCTTAGATTTCTCAGTGCAGACCAGCTCTAATGGATTTTATTTGACGAGTAAAAGTTTAGTATCTTATGAAATTCCCAATATGTTTACTCATTTGGTTATGATTAAAATAAGTATAAATAAATGGCTGTTTATGGCGGGGAGACGAACTGCACATGATATTGTCTGAATGTCTGGATAAGTTCAAATTTAGTTGAGATTCACATCCACACAAAGTTACAGTGGGATAAATTTCTTCAAGACTAATTCCAAGTTACAGCAAACTCTTGATACCAGTTGTTGCTGCCATTCACATAGCCAACCTGATTAAGAGGATTTTTTTTTTTTTTTACACCGCTTTGTGAATTTAGGTGAATATTTTAATGCATTCAACAGAGGAATCTGCTCCTTCCTGCTGCTTACAGTCACTTACGTTGAAAACATGTTGAAATCAAGCACGTATTTTAATATGCACAAGGCTAGTCTTCACGAGTGCTGTTTCCATTAAGCAGGTGAATTGAAAATTGCAGTTTTCACCGTGTCTGCACTGTTTAGTCATTTCGTTTTTTTTCTCCCTCTGCACTCATGTTATTTCCAACAGAACAACACTACTGCCATTTGGCTTCAACTTTTCCATTACTGTAAGGATTCCCCATGCTCTGCAGGTAGCTTGGCTTTTCCCCTATTTGACTGCAAAAAAAAAAAAAAAAAGCTGGTAAGCATAGAGGAAAGCCAATGTGTGTGCTGGCAGACACTCACTGCCTGATTACAGGGTTTATGTTTGTGGTTTTCTTTTTAAAACATACCATTTCTCCACACCACCACACTCTCCAGGGCGACTGTAGGGCAGAGAAAATAAATAATTTAGAGGTTGCAAAACCACCTCTAGTTTAAAAACTCACACTAACAAAGACTGGGTTTATGTCTTATCGGGAGACTTGTACATTGAAATACTCTATTTTAAATTTTATGTAGGTAATATGGAAAAACCTTTGGTTTATCATAAGATGTGGATTCTCTTTGAAGTACCTTCAGAAGTAGAGGTTCATCCTATAATCGACGGGTTGCCAGTTCAAACCTCTGCTCCACCGTCTCAGTCACAATGCCTTTATGTTCTTGGGCGAAACTTTTCACCCATTTCGCCTGCTGGTGGAGGTCCGACTGACTGGTAGCCCCACTTCTGTCAGGGAAGCTGTGGCTACAATGTAGCTTAACAGCCATCAGTGGATGAATGGGTGAATGACTGTAGTGTTAAGAAGCTTTGTAGTCCTCTGACTTGATAAAACGTTATATAAGTGTACTACATTTATTGCTTACGAAGTACAGAGGCTCATTACAGCATTTGAATCTTGTATTTGTTGTATTCTTTCTAATGTAAAACTTCACTGATTTCTTTCTAAACCAAATCTTAGCATATATTTTATCTCAAAATCAACACAAAGCATTTTCTGTCTGAATTTATTCAACACTTTCTGTGTTGAATAAATGTTCCTTATGTTTAATGTGTTTTATGTGACTTCATTTGGGATAAATGTTTTTTTTTAAGTATTTGCTGTGAGTTTAACTTGATTCTTAAAGAGTTGAAACAGAAGCACACCCACATACACACGTAAACACACACGCACACACACACACACACACACCCTTGGCATCCATAAATACACAATCTCAGTAAAAAACGTTTCCTAGCTGGGTGCCACAACATGTAATTTTCATTTAGGTTGTTGCAGTTCCTCTGCGGTGATGTTCTTGTCTTGGCAAAGATGATTGCGGAGTACAGTGGGAAAGGCGCTGAATGTTAATGATATCCTGCAACAGAAGTTCCAGTTGTGTGCCGATAATCATTTCTACAGGATTAAGTCCTGACCTACATCAGCCGAGCATATTAGCATTCTAAAGACAGGCTCGCAGCAGCGTTCCTTACCGACTAGAAGCTGCATCAGAGTGCATGGGAAAGAAGAAGGGAAGCTAGAATATGGAGTGTGTTGAAGAAATGCAATAATCTGAGGGGAGACGTCTGTTTTTATACCCTCTTCATGTATAAAGACCAACGCACTCAGATTTAGACGATGATGTCGGAGGTTTAGGGACTGAACTTGTTTACTTCAGATATTCTTCACTCAGCTTCTCCCTTCAGGGTTTGCTTCAGCGAATCATCTGCTTTCATCTCACCCTTCCCCTAGCATCCTCCTCTGACACAATCACATCTGCATTTCTATCGGTTTCCTAATGAAGCTTACTGCAGTAAAAGTCTTTATGACATTTCCTTATCAAGCTTGCTTTTAGATTTAGGTTACATTGTGGCTATGGCCTCATAATAGGTTATAACATCTAACAGGAATTACAAAATGTTTGATATATATACCATATGTATTTGATCTTTAATCAGAACTAAAGTACAACTGGAGCGCCCATGTAAAATGTGTTGGGAAAAGTTTTTCTTGAAATTTTGTAAGAATATAAAAACATATGGAACTCATTAGAAATACTGAACAACAAACAGAAACATGAAAATTTACAACATGTTCTTTAACAGCTGATTCACACTTGTCAGATCTATGGTTTTATACCACAGAAGTACTGTCCATTAATGGCTGAAAAAGTAGAAAATACAAAGTACCAAACACGATATCCACTCAAACAGAGGTAACATTTTTTTCTGCATGTTTATCTTAAGATTTATTTCGGTAAAATATAAAATCCTCCTGAAGGTTTTGATGACTTTGTGTCTCTGAGTCTGGTTTCTCTTAGATGAGTTACCAGCTGACTCACTGGTAATAGCTGCTTTTTTGTACAATCAAAAGGAGTCTACTATTAAGCTCAATCTCTGTTGTCACGCAGAGACATTTGTTTGCAGTCGGAGCCAATCATTCATACATTCTAATAATAGGACTATCTTTACTTATCTGGTAAAGATTAGTAATGCCTGTGTGAGTGTGCTCAGCATTTACAAAACGTGAGATAAACCTGGAAGCCATTAATTTGTGTTGTGCTTTACCAGTAACATCAGTTCACTATGTTGATTCTTTGATTTTAGCGTCAAAAAGCTTCAAATATTTCTAATATGCCCCTTCAATTAGTTATAACACGACATTAAATCTAGTCTCAACATTGAAAACAGATTAGTTAAATTTTTTTTATTTCCATTTTGTCACTATTGAGAAACCTTGTGCCACAATACTTCCTGACTGCTCCAAAAGAAATTCAGCATTAAGTGTCAAAAAAAAAACAACTCGTAATTACCTTCATTTATTTTATTCTTAAGACATAAACTCTTCACAATAGATTAAATACAAATTGTCTTACTTTAGGAACCAGGCATGTATCACAGAAACTTGCCCAGGTGTTATTCCATCAGCTTCACTTCTATCTGCCCAAATTGCAGACAGTTCTGAAACATTTGCTGAAATTTGCTGATGTGTCCTGGTTTTAAGTCCGACTAGCTTTCTAGGCTTTTACTGTACAGATTAAAGATTTAGGGATAGGTTTTAATGTCTGTGGTCAGCAGGTTCATTTGCAGATTTCTTGAGTCTTTAGGTTGAGATAATATTCCCTTGTTAGTTTGATCCCTATGTTTAGCAAAAAATTCTATTGTGTACATTTTTTTAAAAAATCCACTTATCTCCTTAACATATCAGTACCATTCATACACAAAAAGTGATGGCTTTTACTAAAGTGGCAGTACTGCGTATTTTCCTGGCACATAACATCAGTTTTTGGCACCGTAAGGTAACAATGTTACCTTAAGTTCTTTTAAACATGTTGTTCATGTCTCGCTGGTGCTAGTCTGAAGGAGCCGTGTGAGAAAGGAGTGGGAACAAGGCGCTCTGTGGGGCCGAAGCTCAGCTGGAGGTTGCAGCTGCAGGGAGGAGCTACAACAGGAGATTTAAAGATTTCTCTGACATCTAATGAATGAGTAAAAGCGACTCTCTGGGAATGTTTGATGAGAGAATAATATTATAAAGCCTAAATTAGTTGATTTTGCACGACACCCCTGTTTAAAGCTACAGCGTGTCGAGGCAAATCTGTGATTATTTAAATGTCATATTCACAAAGTGGATCTCCACACTCAGTGAAATCTTTAGGTTAACAAAGAAGAGAAAGCTTTATAAACAAAGTCTGCAGACAGTTGCACATTGATGTAATTACCTCCATCATTCATGGATTTGTGTAAAACTCGCTGAAGAAAAACCTGACTTATTGTTGTGAAAAAGGAAAGCATATTAACTGCATTTGTTTTTGTCCTGGTTGAAATGCACCTTGGGGTAAATGTGCACACTGAAACAACACCTGCATAAACATTGTCTGTTTTGCTTAAACCCCCCTGACCTAATTTGCATGCATCTATGTGTTCAAGACGACACACTTCTACAAGCATGCAGCGTTCATCTTCTGGTGATAATTGAAATACTTTTTTTCTTCTTCTTCTTTTTTTGTGGATAAGATGGGAAGTGAATGATTCAGTTTCTATAGAAACCGGATCCCAGTAGTGTTCTTTAAAGTAATGATCCCCAGGGAGCAAAGGAGGGAAGTGAAAATAGGATATGATGCAATGCTCTTTTTTTGATATCTTCAAAAGTAAGTCCTGGGCAAGGAAGTCGTGGATCGGACCATCAGACGAAGGCACTGTTAGATTTCTGTGAGAGAGCATGTGACATCATTGTATTTAGGGGACATTAAAGGCTGTGGTTGTGGTCAAAAAGTGTCAGTGACTGGGGAAAAGTGATGGATGTGTCGATCCGGCATGAATTTATGCAGTGCAGCTTATTTAATCTCTTTTGGAGACAAGGAGGCTCTGATTGATGCCTCGCGCTAACCTACCACATGAGAGACGCGCACACACACACAAATCAAACACACTTGGCATCTCAGAGGAAATCATCATGGTAATTAACATCCTAGCATGTTCCCTCGTTACCTCTCTGATTGGCTGAAATTCATCCTAAGAATCGCTTCTGAGCCGTTCCCACAGGTATTTTTGCGAGAGTGAAATCATCCCAATGCTTGCCGAGTGCCAGGGGACGCCATCATCCTGTGTTAGTGTGTAAACATTGCTGTTTTCCCTGGTGACCCTGTCCCAGTGTCTCCAGCCCACCCCGGCACAAGTCATTTGTCAGCCTTGATTTAGATTTATCAACATACAAGTCCCCGTGGCGGGAGCTCAATCTTGCCCTCCCACTCAACAAACACAGAATTTACCGGACCCGCACACCGCGGATCCCGCAACGAGGGCAGAGAGGGTTGAACGCACGTCGGCGAGTGTCAGAAATTGAAATGTTCAGGAGTTTGGTGAGGGTATGTGTAAGGGGAAAACACAGAGAAAAAGGAAAACGAGAAGAAGGGCTGAGAGGCTTCAGTCAATCTGCAGAGGTGCGTCGAGATCTGAGAGTCGGCTTCTGAAACCGAGGGGTGAGTGGGGACAGAGTGGTCGAGGTGTGATAAGAGGCTGAGGTGTCAAGGTGTGATGGAAGGCAAAAGGAATGAAAGATTTAATGTCTGTAGGCATTTATGTGAATAAATCTGTTTTTAGGACAACATAAAAAGAAGAAAAGTGAAAACAGTGGTTTGACAAGCTTCAGAGTTTTAGTTGGGGAACATAAATCGCTTCATATTCAAAAAACAAATTTTAGTTACAAAGTTGAGAGGACATTATAAACAAATGCCCAGAATTTCACCCCAATAACTTCCTATTGATCCTATATTTTTTTGTTATTTTGTTTGATTTCTTTTTTTAAAAAAGGCTCATCAATTAATCGTCCCAATAATCAATAGAATAATCAATCACTAAAATAATAGTTAGTTGCAACTCACATATATGATCGTTCACATACATTTGTATCAAAACTGCTTTTATAACAATATTTCTCAGTTTTTGTTGAAATTGTATGGCTTGTGTTTAAAAGTTGGCTATTTGTCAAGAATCCAACCAGCTAAAATGATTTCTGCTGCAAAAGGTAAACCCTCAGCCAGAGCAATCCCAGAAGATTGCTCTGGCTGAGGGTCGCTCCTCTGAAAATTTAGTAAGGGTGTGTTCATGTTTGAGTCCGACAGAGATAGTTGACCTGGGTGAATTACTGAAAGTGTGTTTTCAACTCATGTTTGTTTTAACCATTGAAGTGTCCTGTGTTTTTATTTGTACCAACATGAAGAAATGTACACAATTAATTCACACAATAAAAACAGCAGAAGCTCAAAATGTAGTTCTTGCCCCTGGTCAGTGCAAGCTGTGACCGGAGAACTGTAGCGTTGACTGGTGAACAAACGTTGTACTGTGGGGATTACCTGTGAAACATCGAAATGAATAGACATTTTTACAAACATCACGTACAAACAAATGCATCTTCAGAGAAGCACGTTGAATAAAACGTTCAGTGCGATGGGAACGGAATAGGTTAAAATGCTTAAACTTCCCAAAAGCATAATCAGACTGATTGCTAATGGAGCAAAGCTGAGTTCACTTCTACCCTCCCCGCTAACATGCCGTGTGTTTTGGTAATGGAGGAAGAGGAAATGTTGCATGAGGAGATGAGCTGAAATGATCATTATGTAAGTTATGGGTTTGTGTAAAACTCCACAGGTCATGTAAAACTATCAGCATTTTTAATGCAAGTTGGAGCAAACTTGCAGTTTTCAAACCAGCTAGGACTTCTTGATTGGGCTCATTTGACTGGCAAGGTCAGTTTTGCCTGAAAGGCAGCTTTCAGATATTACACAGCACATAAGGAAAAAAATTACATTATCTGTACTCTCATTGTGGCCATAAAAGAAGATTTTTACATGGACCCATAGAACAGCATGAAAGTGATCCCAAAACCCTCGGGCTTAAAAATGACAAAAGCATAAAAGAAAAGCAGGGCGTTGAGCTTTTAGCAGATATGGCAAAGCTGGAGAAAATATTTCTCTACAAAAATCCAGTACAGATTCAAGAGACCCAAAGTGTGAGCTTAAATGACTGACATGTTGACAAGTGCATTGTGTACACGAGACAAGTGTAAATTCACACTGTAGAAGAAAGTTACCACGTTTCAGTGTTTTTCATAGACTTGGTTTAAGAAACCTTTGGCAGCTCTGTACTTTATTTTAGGCGAGATGTGTGATACTGTACCACTCTATTGAATGCATTTCTACAACCAAGTTAAACGATACGAGGTTGTGGAAAAGCATTAGATGAAGTCATCTGGGATATGTGGATTTAGTAGTAATGGCTGGGATCCACTGAGCGGTCAGAAATGGTCTTTAATGCGTTAGTCTGACCTGAGATGATATTCTGGTCAGCGGGCTGCTGCCTGCAGCCAGGCTTCTCTTAGGTTGTTAAATTGTTGTTAAAGTGGTGTTGTCAAGTGTTCAGATCACACCATTTAATAAGCTTCCAGACCCCTGGACAGGAACCAATTACAAATCCGTATTTCTTTGCTTACCCTGCACTTGTCTTTCGGTTATGATGTTATTACGTCGTGT
Source organism: Micropoecilia bifurca (assembly GCA_903067075.1). Taxonomy (NCBI): domain Eukaryota; kingdom Metazoa; phylum Chordata; class Actinopteri; order Cyprinodontiformes; family Poeciliidae; genus Micropoecilia; species Micropoecilia bifurca. The sequence goes on along the minus strand of CAEGAF010144335.1, from coordinate 321 downwards.
TCTTTGCCAGTTCCACTTCCTCCGCTTTTCTTCACATTGTTGTCTTTGTGGTAATTTGAATGAACGCTTATTGAGATTGTCAAAGGACTCAAAATGAGGGGCGAATCTTTTCAAAGAGGTCAGTTTTGCCTGAAAGGCAGCTTTCAGATATTACACAGCACATAAGGAAAAAAATTACATTATCTGTACTCTCATTGTGGCCATAAAAGAAGATTTTTACATGGACCCATAGAACAGCATGAAAGTGATCCCAAAACCCTCGGGCTTAAAAATGACAAAAGCATAAAAGAAAAGCAGGGCGTTGAGCTTTTAGCAGATATG
>CAEGAF010144329.1:0-68323 GCA_903067075.1 Micropoecilia bifurca | reverse complement strand
TTTGTGCGTGTGTAAAAAGATTTGTGCGTGTGTAAAAAGATTTGTGCGTGTGTAAAAAGATTTGTGCGTGTGTAAAATGTTTTGTGTGTGTGTAAAATGTTTTGTGCGTGTGTAAAATGTTTTGTGCGTGCGTAAAAAGATTTGTGCGTGCGTAAAAAGATTTGTGTGTGTATAAAATGTTTTGTGCGTGCGTAAGAGGATTTGTGCGTGTGTAAAAAGATTTGTGCGTGTGTAATACTCGATTTATAAAACTTAAGAACAGTGAGAAACATTCAGAGGATAAAAACACTAGACTCCGAGCAAAACTCAGATGTCCCAGCTTCTACTGGCATGTAAACGCACCATCTACACACAAATCCAATAGTTGTGCATTATTAACCGGATTTGTGTGTAAAGGCAGTTTTGTGTGTGTGTACCAGGTGATTTGCGTGTACTTTTTCAACATATATAGGCGTAGGAGAAGGTTTATTTTATTTTTAAGTTTTACAAATCGAGTATTACACACGCACAAATCTTTTTACACACGCACAAATCTTTTTACACACGCACAAATCTTTCTACACATGCACAAATCTTTCTACACACACAAAATCTTTTTACACACGCACAAATCTTTTTACGCACACACAAATCATTTTACATACATACAAATCTTTTTACACACGCACAGATATTTTGACACTATTTTCACTCCATACATAGGCGACCAAAGCATACACGGTGTGTGCATAAATGTGGGGGGAAAACTCCAACACTTTGTCATTGTTTAGAAACACTGACCACAGCTTTACATTCAGTTAAGAGTAACATGTTAAACAATATTTATTTGTTTACTTAAATATATTTTTAAAAACTTGCATGTGTATGTTCTGGAAGGGTATATGTAAAAACAAACAATATAGTGGGGAAATAGATTTCAAATGTACATATATTTTAAATTCCAAGACCAGATATGATTTGAAATTAACACAGTACAAATCTCCCCCAATTAATATTAACATTTCTGATCCAATATTCCCCCAATCCTTAGTTATAATACGTCTTTGAAAAATTATTAGTACGGTAGTTATTTCACAGAAAGATCTCTGTTCTGCAGAAAATGATCTGTTCATCATTAAAACAGGAACAGGGAATATTCTGCTTTGAGATAAAACTAGCGTCATCCTCTTTCTAAATTAAATATTCTGATATTGAACTGTAACATATTCAACTTTTTTATTAAAATGAATTTGTGGGCCAATTACACCGTTTCACATAAAGTCAGTTGGTTTTGTAAAATACAAGAAATGAGGAATTTGAATCAACAGACTGACAAAGTTTTGCTTGTCCACCAGGTTTTTTTTTTTTTACTAAAATTTAAACAATAAACTCTGGCTGTGTTGCCAATAGGAATGGGGAAAAGACATTGAATAGTAATGCCGTGTATATGTTTTCTTTAAGGACTTCTGAAAATTATGCAAACTTAAATCATGTTTCCTTCAAGATGTTTGTTTTTCCAGAATATTTGTGTTTAGGGAGTGTGCATGGAAAAAGACTATAAAATGATACCGGTTCTTAATATTGTTTTATTGCCTCTACTCTGCGTATACTGTGCAGGAGCCAGGCAATGCAAATTACTGTTCAATTACCCTTTTTAGAGAACACATATTGTTTTGAAACCAACATTTGTGATGTAATTACTGCACTGCAAATATGAACATGATGTACTTTACTGAGGGGTTTGTTGTTCGCTGCAGCGTGTTTACAGGTCATTTATTAGATCCAGTCAAAATGAGAAAATGTGCATCAACCCTGAAGCTATATCTTAATGCATAGCTCTTACAAAACAGTCATATTAAGTAAATAAAAAAATTAAAGAAGGTAATTGTTTCAGTCACAGGATTTACTTAGTGAAACGCATTATGCAGATTAATTACATTTAGGCAGATGTTTTCAATCATTTATTTGTGTGAATTGTGAAAATCTACTCATGAAATGAAAATTAAAACAAAAAATGCATATTCTTACTTATTGAACATTATGACTGTACTCCATGATGGGGAAAGTGGAAATATTAAATGTAGGAACGGCACCAGAATAAGAATGTGTCCTTTTTGATCATTTTACTTGATTTTGCAGCAATTTTAGAAGGAATGGAAATATAATTTATAATTCTACTGTGGAGAAACTATGCAAATACCAGATGAGATGTAAACTTTAAATGAATCTGAAACTGCTGGTAGGAAGGATCTGTGATGAGTCTCCTTTGTGCACCCAGGATGCTTCAGGTTGTTGATACAGGAGCTCTTCAGATCACCAGCAATGATATGCATATAAAATAATTAATTTTATTTATTAAATAAGATATTTCACTTGATTTTATTTTTGCTCGCAGCTTGAGACTGATAGGCTAAATCAGAAGCTTATATGTTTAAGATATTTTCCAGTGGAAAGCGGTAAAATACTTTGTTCATTTTTAGTTGTCTGGGCTACATTTAGTATTTTTGCATTTGGAAAGCTGGTATTTTGTAGCTGCTGATGCAGTTTGGCCTTTGCTGTTTGCATTGCCGCAGTGCAAACATTTACGATCAGCAGCTCTGAGTCCAGATGTTGCTCGTAAAGTCGGCGTCCTCATCCTGTGGGCGTTTTAGTCAATTTTTGCAATTTTCAACCTCCCTTGATTGTGGAAATTAAACCATTTTTACTATGAATTGATGAAAATGCAGGTGTTTTCATTTACTCAGCTACATTATGCAAGCTTTGCTGAATCTACAGCATTACATTAAGTGCTGCAAAATTTTAACAATCTTGTTCTCAAATCTAGTTCTCCCAGTGAAAAAATATGAATTAAAATCAAAAATGTTATTAGATTTCAATAATCAAATTTTGACTTAAATATACATGGATTTTTCAATATTTGTCCTTTTCATCTCTGCTTTTATTATATTCTAATTAATTTAAGCAATGCAACAACTCTAACCTTTCTTTCTTTTTATTGTTTCTAATTGGAAAAATATTAGACTAAATATAGAGTAAAATAACTCTTTTACCTTAAAAAAACGATTTGGAGTGATTGCTCTTTAAACATAAATGTTTAAATGGGGCCTGATATGTGGAGTAAATGGACAACAGCCAAACCAACATTATGCCCTGAATATTCTTTTCATAATGTCAGGAAAAATAAAATGAATGACTTAAAATCAAGAATTGAAGCTGTTATCCATTAAAAAAAAATACTTAAGGCACTGTTTTTTTATTTACCTGTTATATTTTCAGTTAATTAAAAACTGTTAACTATTCTACATTATTCCAGACATAGAAGAATTGACTAATATTAGTGTAACATGTGAACCATTCAACATTTTTGATCCATTGTCTTCAAATAAATCAATAATAATTTATTGACCAATAACTTTTTTCATATAATCTCCAAGTATAGAATAGGATGATTTAATATATTGCAGATTCAAGCCGCTCAACCATCCACCGTTTCCCATTTTCATCAAAAGATCCATTTTGCTTAAGATTTTCTGTCTTTCTCAATAGAGGGCTTTTATCCCTTGCAAAATCATCAGTAAGTGGGCAGGATTTTCCCAGAATTCCCGACCAGTCCAGCTCTCAGACCGGAAGCTCAACGCCCCTGAGCAAAGAGCAAAAGTCCAAACCCCTGAACTGCATTGCTGCACACCAGTCTGGATCGATGCCTCTAGAGTCTAGAGGAACAAAGAAAGAACAAGAAACGGCGACTTCAAGTAAATGATCTGTTCTGTCACTGTAGATGGAAACGTTTATGGTTTTTACTTTTTTTTGTATCTTTGCTATGTTTAAATTTCTCTTGAGAAATGAGATTTGTTGCACTAATGTGTACAATAAAATTGTGTACATTTGTCTTTTTACTAATGCAGTTCAACCTTGTCATTTCACCCCATCCCTAAATATTTGGGTTGTCCATTAATGGATTAAAACATTGATAATTTTGTTCTTGTGTGTCCATACAGGATTTCTGGACAGTTGAGACTAGAAAATGTCTTTAGCCGTCTCGCTGCTCCTCGTGGCTCTGTGCGCCGGCGGAGGACACGGCGAGGAGGCAACGCGGGCTCAGAAAGCTGGCCATGTTTCTGTGGTCGTAGTCGGAGGAACTGGAGACCTGGCCAGGAAATATTTGTGGCAGGGCTTCTTTCAGCTGTATGTGAGCCAGGTCAGTGGCGGAAACACCTTCTCTTTCTACGGGGGAGGCTTGTCCCCGTCTGACCAGGCCACGCCGGTCCTCTTCGAGATCCTGAAGGCGGTCACCTGCTCCAAGGACGTTTCTCAGGACCGCTGCGCCGTCCTGAAGGATCAGTTCCTGCGGCTCTCGCAGTATCGGCAGCTGAAGACTCTGGAGGACTACCAGGAGTTGGCCCGGCACATCCAGCAGCGGCTCCAGCAGGAGGGAATGACGGAGGCCGGGCGCCTCTTTTACCTCTCGGTCCCGGCTTTCGCGTACGCAGGTGTGGCGGAGAAGATCAACAGCAGCTGCAGGCCGGCGGCCGGCGGGACCTGGCTGAGGGTCGTCCTCGAGAAACCGTTCGGACACGACTACCGCAGTGCTCAGGTGTTGGCGACCGAGCTTCTGGGCGCATTGAAGGATGAAGAGATGTACAGAATCGACCACTACTTAGGGAAGCAGGTGAGAAAAGATCCATCACACCATGTTACTGTCCCTCCTGGCAATTTATATGTTTAATTTAATTTTTTATTCTTCTTTTCCTGAAAAAAGGTGGTGTCAAAGATACTTCCATTCAGGATAGAGAACAGGAAGTTTTTGGACCCCATCTGGAACAGGCATCACATTGAGAGGATAGAGATCGTTTTAAAGGAGACTCTGGATGTTAAAGGTGATTAAAGGTTTCCTCCATCTTGTTTTTATACATCTTTACTCTCACTGTTGGCCAAATTTATTCAAAAGGTTTGGATTACACTTAAAGATTTAGATAAACTGAGTTAACCGAGTCGGAGGGAATAAATCCATGTTTAGCAATATATTCTAACAAAACCATCAGTGTATTAACAACGCTTACATTGTATAAAATAGAAGAATTTTAATGTACACTTTATTTTTAAAATTGATTAGCGAGTCTAGGAACTTTAATTAAGAATCCATGACATATTCTTCTCTCTTTGTATAAATATAGGTACATGGCATCATGAACTCTTTGAAATAACATAACATTTCCAATAAAAGTTGTTTGTCTCTACAAAGAAAACAAAAATACCTCCTCATTTAGTCTTTAAATATAACAATGATCCAAAATATAAGACCAAAGTAACACAAAAAAGGTTAATCTTGGTCTCGAAACATGTGCAGAGAATAGAAGAGAACAAAGGATTCTGGAAAATGAAGATATTTTGTAAATAATTCTCCTATTGTCATTTTTTCTCTTCATGTGGATTTTTTTGTACAGGTTTTTGTGGGACAACATTGCAACAAAGGGTCAATAAATGACATGGACATCTTTAAGCAACTTATTTAGTTCTTTCATCAGCTCTTATCCTGAAATAAATTTCATTTAGTGTAGAAGTGTTTGCTGCTTTTAGAAAAGTACTAAACGTTAACCAACTCTGGAGGTTGTGCACCTTTAATTGCTCCATAAACGGCTGTATAAGACAATAAACAGGGCCATCATGTCATCTGTTGTTCTTCCAACAATACCCAATCCAGAGAAGCTTCAGAGAGGGAGGTCAAAGGTCACATCAGAGTTCATATCTGTACAAAAGGCGTTAGTTAGCGCTTTATTCTCTGGATCAGAAAATATGAAATGTGATTGTTTGAATGTGAAGGTTGTCACCGTGATGGTTTCAGTCTCGCTATGAAGATTTTATGCATAATGTAAAATGAAATATATTGAACCTTTTCATCTCTACAGATTGTTAAAATTAAGGCACTGCAGCCCTACTTTGGTCAAAACTGTCTCAATCCAGCACATAAACAAGTTACTAAATAGATACTCATGGAATAAATATTTCAAAATGTGTCAGTCTCTTAGATAACTATTTGAAAATAAGTACTTACAATTTGTATTTATTGTATTTGCAAAATCATACAGAATCATATGGAATAATTTCTGTATAAATTATTTAATTGTAAACATTATAGTTAGATAAATTAGTTAAATGTCATGAATAACACTTCTGACCATCACTACATTTATTAAAGGGACCACAGTCCAATCATTCAAAACTTAAATATATCTTTAAATATTTTTAATTCAAAATGATTTAATTAATATTTAAGAAAACTTTGAAGAGTTATTTCAAACTTGTGCATCCATTTTATTTTAAATGCTTATATTTCCATATAACTTTATAAATTTAGATATTGTTAAATTGTTTTTTTTATTTTCAGGTTTATCAGAGTGGGTGGAGCTAAGCTGGTGGTTTAAAGTGTGTCATAATGGACTAGTGCACAGAAACGATAAAGTTACATTTACTAAAATATATGTAGCGTTCAAACATAGTAATGAATTTGCTCAAGTATATATATATTCATGTATTTAATTTTAATGTCATTTATTAAATAAGATATTTCACTTGATATATATTTTGTATTATATGTTTTTCAGTATAACCCAATAGCTGGTTTCATTTTTGAAAACATGTCTCCATGCTGCCTCTTGTTTTGACGCCTCAGGTCGGATTTCCTTCTACGACGAGTACGGAGTGATCCGAGACGTCCTGCAGAACCACCTGACCGAGGTCATGGCCCTGCTGACCATGAAGCTTCCTGCCAATGTGAGCAACAGTGGAGAAGTTCTTCGGAACAAGCGGTCCGTCCTCGGCTCCATGCTGCCGCTGGGAAAGAATCAGGCGGTGGTCGGACAGTACCAGAACTACAAAGCCGAGGTCCAGCAGGAGCTGAATAAAACCAAAGAGTACATCAGTCTGACGTCAACATTTGCAGGTGAACACAGCTTTTTCTCACAATGTTTCCTGCCTTTACTTTATGGTAGTAACACTGCTTCAACTTCTCATTTGGAGATGTTACTTTCTCAAATCTCAGTGCAACTTGCTGGTATTTTTGTGAGTCAGAAAAATGTAGAAGGAGGAAAATAATCAATCGATTTGTAATTTCAAGAGGGTTGAGAGATTTTGGACCAGTCTTCTTAACAAAATGTCTCAAATGTCTCAAAGGTCAAATTTCAAGTCAGATTCTCAGATTTAAAGTCTGGGCTTGGACTAGGCCACTCTGAACAAATGCTTTGTCCACTGTATGTCTCTGATTTGGATTTTTTGTAGAGCCTCCAAAATGGTCTGCTCTTTATTTAGCTGCATCTATTTTCCTGTTCATGCTAAAGGAAGACAATTCGACAGCATAATACTGTGTAAATGAAATCTGTGTAAGGCGATAAAATGTTTATTTTCCTATTTTAAAAAGGAATTGAATTATATTTTATATTTAAACTTGCATCTTTAAATGTGTTTGTAACATTGTACAAAAAAGGTTTAAGTGAATGAATATAGTATATAGTGGCTATCTATATAAATAATCTTTAGAATAATTAACAAGATAATCAATTACTGAAATGGTCATTAGTCGCAGGCTTTGTATTTTTTTTACTGTGTTTGTTTAATTTTTAAACATAAATCCTGCGTGTGTTGCAGCCGTCCTGGCCCACATCGAAGATGCGCAGTACGAAGGCGTTCCTGTTCTTCTGATCTCTGGGAAGATGCTAGACGAGCGCGTCGGTTACGCGCGCGTCCTTTTCAAGAATGACGTCTTCTGCCTTCAGAGCCAGAACGACGTCCACTGCAAACCCAAACAGATAGTTTTCTACTTCGGCCACGGCAGTCTCAAATACCCAGCGGTTCTGGTCAGCAAGAACTTATTCAAACCAGCTCTGACAGGCGGCGAGTGGAAGGAAGTGACGGAGCACAAAGACGTCGACGTGTTGGGTTTGCGCATTTCCGATTACTTTGTGCAAACGCCGACAGCAGAAAGGGAAGCGTACGCCGAGCTCATCCATCACATTTTTGCCGGACAGAAGAATAATTTTGTCAGCACTGAAAACCTGCTGGCCTCCTGGGAAGTCTGGACTCCGCTCCTCAGCGCCCTGAGGGCCTCCTTCCCCCGGATCTACCCCGGCGGCGCCGACAACGGAGACATGCTGGACGTCCATCTGCGGGGGAAGGAAATCCGCTTCAACAGCGAGGCCGTCATCATCAGCCCCGATCGGGCGGGAGGGCCGTCGGCCAGCGGCTTCCAGGTGATGCAGGGCAAGTTTCGCGGCGCTGAGATGGTGTCTGGCTGGCCGGAGGAGCTGGTGGAGCGTCTGGCCGCGGACATGCAGGAAGCAGCCGAGGCGGCGGTGCGGGAGGGCGGGGTGTTCCACCTGGCGCTGTCCGGGGGCTCCACTCCGCTCGCTCTGTTCCACAGGCTGGTCCTGCACCACTTCTCCTTCCCCTGGAGAGACACGCACGTCTGGATGGTGGACGAGCGCTGCGTCCCGCCGGCCGAAGCGGACTCCAACTTCCACAGCTTGCACGAACACCTGCTGCGGCACGCGAGGACGCCGTACTTCAACATCCACCCCATGCCGGTGCAGCTCAACCAGCGGCTCTGCGTGGAGGAGGACGGAGGAGCCCAGCTGTACGAGAAGGAGATCGACAAACTCGTCAACGGCTCCGGCTTCCACTTTGTGCTGCTGGGCGTCGGGTACGACGGCCACACCGCGTCCCTGTTCCCCGGCGGGAAGCTGAACGAGACGGGAGGAAGCCTGGTGGCTCTGACAGAGAGCCCCATCAAGCCCCATCAGAGAATGAGCCTCACCTTGGGCGCCATCAACCGAGCTCGCACCGTCGCTCTGCTGGTGATGGGCAAAGGCAAACATGAGCTGGTCACCCAGCTGAGCCGAGTTAAGGACAACCTGGAGAAATATCCCGTCACCTGGGTGAAGCCAGATAATGGAAGGCTAGTTTGGTATATAGATTATGATGCACTTTTAGGATAGGCGATTATGCGCCGTAAAAACGCAAACGCCAAGTATTTTCAAACTGTCTTCTAATGCAAAATATCTTTGTGCACCAGAAATGAGACGAAATTAACTTTTCTGAAAAAAATAGGAGGTTGTTTTAAGTTAATAACTCCTATTGATGGAAAAAGGTGGAATAAGACTTTTGTCCTTTTTCAACAAAATAAAAGAAATACAGACTTAAAATACTCACATGTAAAATCGATCTTATCTTAAAACTTTGATGCACCTCTGTCCTCTAACTTACAAGTAACTTTTCAGAATGATAGTCTTGTCTTATCTCAAGTGTGCTAAGATTATCAGCATTAGAAACTAGATCAAAAATACTTGGTGAGAATTTGTGTTTTTGAAATGTGTTTTTCTTATGTTCAATCAGAGAAGCTGCTTCAATGGAAATGGTGGTTAGGAAGCAACACCAAGGTGACCAGGAACTTCAGGTTTTTGCTTTAACTATAAGTCACATTTACTAAACATTTCCTTGTTTGAGCTCAGGACAACACAGCTCCAGTCACAAGTCTATGCAGCATCTTCTAATTACCTATTTTAAACATTCTTTTGATTGATTTCTAAAAATATATTTGATATTTGTTCTAAACATTTGTCCAAATTGTACATACCAGCTCAAATATATACATACCCCATGACTATTATTTGAAGTGTTGACTCGTCGAAAGTTACAGAGAAACCACTTTCTGAAGCCATGAACTGGGCTGGATGATCAATCTTCTTATATTTGACACTAAAACACATTTAAATCAGTTGATGTAATGACACAGACCTGACCTTTAAACCTAGTTTTAACCTTTCATTCAGGTGAGCAGCTTACTGATTTCATAATCATATTTTATGTGTTTTATGGTCTTTTTACATCCAATTATGTCCAGATTTCAGCCATTGTTAAACTGAGGTGAAGTCGTTGATCTTGAGCTTGTTCTGCTTCTACTTTGAGCTGTGTTCAAATACCACCATCTTTGAAACAAACCCTCAGTATGACGCCGTCACCGCCGTGCTTCTCAGTCAGTACTGTGTTCTCCATCATCAAACATTCTTCTTGTTTCATGGCCAAATACCATAAAACAATGCAAGATTCTGCATTGATACTAAATCAGTGGTTCTTAACCTTTTTTGAGGTATCGAACCCCCCAGTTTCATATGCGCATTCACAAAACCCTTCTTATTCCCCCCCTGCCACACAAAATACTTTGCGGTATTTTGATTTAGTAATGTAACGTGATCGTCTGCAGCAAGTGATGGCAAAGCGGCATCATCAGAACCTTATACAAGTGTGTCTTTACCAACGCGGCAGAGGCTCCGCCGAACCCCTGAGACCGACTCACCGAACCCCTGGGGTTCGACCGAACCCAGGTTGAGAACCACTGTCCTAAATGGTGTCACACTTTATTATAGACGCCTGGATTGCGCCTGAATTTTCCGACCAATTTTCTTTCATCTGAGGGTGACAATTTTCCCCAATTCCTAAAAAAACAAACTTTGTAGAGCTGCAAAACCAACAACTCTTACTATACAAGTAAATTAAAGAAACGCAATTCTATTTCTAAGAATCAAAAATAATTTTATAGCAATATGAAGATATTTTTTAGAAGAAATTTTTTATATTTATGAAAAATAAAGGAACAACATGGTTTGCAGCATAACAAAAATACAATAATTTTTTTGTATCACTAGTGCCATTATGTGGTGGACATTTTATACAAATGTTGCACAAAAACAGCTGTTTTTTTATTACTTTAACATTTAAAAACATGGTTCTTAATCTTGGACGACCACATGTGCCAAATGAATGCGGTTTGCAGCCTCCTGGGTTGAAACATAGACAAAACTGCAGAAAAATGATCGCAGTTGGACGAAAACAGAGCCGTTTTGGTTTGGCTAAAGGAGAGTAAATTCATCCCTGCTGGCACTGCAGGGTCTATAATTAAACACCGCAATGGAAAAGATGCTGTTCAAATAAATCTTTAAAAGACCCAAATTAGTAACATTTATCTTCATGTGAACTTATGTAAACTTCTGATCTGCACTGCAAGTCAGACAAGTTTATTAGATCAGTGGAAATCTACTAGGATTTGGGTCAGTACATTTCACTTTAAGAAGCCCTTTAGGCAACTGGTTCTGAGTTATAAATAATAAAGTTAACCTTTCAAACACAGCAGAGTGCTCAGTATTTGCAGTTTATAGTTAATGGCCAAAAACATCTGGTTCTTTCCTATCAAAAGGTGAAACTTTGTGTGAAATCTGCATGAGTGAATGCAGTTGAAGTTTTGTTTCATAGCGTTTATGAAACGGTGTGATCCGAGTGGAGATGGAGACGGATCACAGGAATTCAAGTCTCCAGCTCAGAGCAGGAGGTTTGAAGCATGTGATGCTGTGAAATCTGGTGCTTAGTGCCAAACAAACACGAGAGAGATTTATTTTAGACAGAATCGGTGTGTGTTTGTTCGTGCAAGTCGTATCAAATCTCAGGTGTTTCTGCAGATACTTGGTGTCAGGGGTAACAATGCAATTCAGAAAAGTCTTAAAATCGAGGTTTTCTAGAGTGATGGCGGTTATTTGTGCTGCAGAGATTTTTAATCAGCATATCAATAATAAACATTCCTTTCAGGTTATGTCTGTACAATCTGCAGGTGATTTTTTTATTTTTATTTTTTGAAACTTTTTTGTTTCTGACAGAATTGATTGTATTTCAGTGAATTGTTTATGAAGTTTGCCTTGAGAGTTTTCATTCAATAAAAATCTGATTTATTATGTTCCTGCTCAAATCATCCTTTATTTGATTCATGAAAATGTATTAATTTTATTTAATTTCAGGCTGTTGTACCTACAAGAGATTCAAACATTATTACTAGTGTTATTTCCTGAAATAAAATATTATTTCTAATATTTTAGGCCTGGCTGTTCAAAGAGGGAAACGATCTGAGTTTTACTACTACAATTTCTGAACAGCACCAGTAAAAAATATGTTGGTTTGTTGCAACTTTAAACATTTAAAAACACAAATGTCAGCCATTATTACAAAATGCTGGTGAGCAGATTAAGATGAGAGAAAAAGGACAGAGCTACTTCCTGTGTATACTGACAAATTAAATTCCTTTAGCCATAATGGTAAAGCAAAATTATTTGATATTTAAGAAAGAAGGCATTACTTTCAAATGTTTCAGGGGATTTGAAATTGGTGATGCTTTTTTTTTAAACATATTTTCATATTTTCCTGTGAACAACCCAAATTAAGCCAGATTTCTTTACATTTATGATCAATATCCGTTGGATATATTGCAAAATGTAATCTAAAGGATGCAAACTACATCAATAGTTTTCTAACATCTTATCTAAACTCCAGCTTAAATTTAGTGGTGAAAATTCTGGAAAATCTATACATTTTGATTAGAGTTCTTATAAAAGTTTGGAAACATAAACACTTTTCACCAATAATAAATCACTCTGATTTAACGTTTTAATTAAAGGTTTTCAGTTGCTTCATTTGAGATAGTTTGTTTACAGTCTGCATGTGCGTTATCTAGTTTTCAAACAGCTTTAGTCTTATAGGAGTTTATTTGCTCATATTTTTTAATTAAACTAAAACTGGGGTGACTTGCTGAAAGTTGGTTTCAAAGAAAATTAATTTTCCTTTCCAAAATCTGATGAATAAGCCATCAATTGGCCTTTTTAAACCAGTAAATCTTATTTTATGTAACAAGGATGTTGAATCGACATCTTACGCCTTTGTGCCTTATTTACAAACATGATTCATTTTAAACCAATAAGCTGACGGGGGAAAAAATGGAAATTAATGCTTCAATTTGATTCTCAATCTAAAGTGTAGATATTGCCTTTTATTTATGAAATCACGATGCAAATCTCACATCTGCTTTCAATCAGTTTGGCTTTACAACATGTACATATAAACACAGCTTACATTACAGTGTAATTTACACATCTTAGCTTATTTGACAGCATGTTGCAGACATTTCAAACAATCATCACATCTGTTTTTCTGCAGCCAGCATTAAACCCGGAGCTTGATTAACTCGCCTGCACTTTTGTCCCTCTGTTGACGGTGTTAAGTTTCCGTCTGCTGCCGGATCGGATCCCTCATGAATTCTTTAAAGTGAACTGTATCCGATGGGGGGGGCGGGAGGACAGCTGGGGCTGCTTTATCACGCGTTGTTCCCGCTTGTCGCCTGCCTGTTGGTTAACCACAGTCCTGCTCTCACCGTGAAAAAGCCTAAACGGACAGAAACAGGTGTCAGCTCTGCGGAGACGCAGACCGAAAGCCGCCGGAAACGTCTCACCTGCGCTGAACGCAGAGGCGACCGTCAGAGCGACGGACAGGTAGTACAGCTCTGTGGTGGTTTTGGCCTGTGGGTAAAGAGACACAACTCATTTTTGATGCTGCAGTGTTGCGTTTTCTCACTATTGCTGCTTTTCTTTTCTTTTCTCACACAAGCGGCTGCTGTGAGAGTCAGGATGGCGGTGCACAGGCCGTGGCCGCATGACACGAGTCCAAACACATGATATGCAGCCCACAAGCCCTGAGGAACCACATCTAGCAGCGTGAATAACACTGAAAGACCTGAGAGGAGAGGGAAAAGTTAATATTATTCTTAGTTTTTTGGGGGGGGTTTAACTACATGTGATTGGACTCACCTGAAGCAACGATGGACAGGGCAACAGAGGCCGACAGGTTGTTCAGAAGAGGTTGCCTGCAGTATCTTGAGGATTTTGACCTTTTAGGGCAACAAAAATAAAACACTTTTACACTTAAACCAACCTGTGTGTGACTTTCCGTGATGTTTACATCCCAGTTACCTCCCCATGACGTAGAGCTGGGGGGCCAGAACCACCACGATGAACACTGCATTCACTATTTGGCTGTTAATGGCAATTACACATCAGCTGTCATGCATGACCGTAAATAATAACTCCCTCTCTAGAAGAGTACTCACAATTTTAACCTCTGGTCCAGCGGAATCCATCTGCTGCTGTGATAGGCCAGGAAGACCAGCATGTAGAGAAACATCGATGCAGTGCATTCAGACGAGGGCGTGTGGAAACTCTGCGCTGCTGGATAAACAGGCTCCCAGGAAAGATTGGGTTTCATTCACCGTTACAACTCACATCAGATGTCACCATTTTTTCTTATATCGCCATGTTTATGTAATTTGGCCCACTTCCTGTTTGCATATTAGTTTTATCTCATCGATACAGGAGGATTTTTGAGGATGCACACAGATCGTCTTACTTTTATTATGGTACAGGGTTTCACCCGCCTGTTGCCCAATTACCTGGAGAGAGGAACCTGGTTCCAGTAACACTATGAATAACCAGGTACAAACAATGGATGGATGGATCACACTATCCTAAGCCAAATTAAAGAAGTGTACCAAGCAGTAGTAGTAGAAGTAGAGTTCAAAGCATAGTCTAAACAAAGAGAGGGCAGACGGAGGAAAAGCAGCTCCACCTCGTGTCCCTGAACAAATCAGTCAAAAACACATTTGTTTTGGGGAACCAGAGTCTTTGCCGACCTCAAGGCTGAGAACCACTTTGTTAAAAGTTGCTAGAAAGTGGAACAAAAACCAAAAACTCTTTTGATTGAAGTCAAATTCCTTTTACTTTTAATACCAGCCTCATCATTTTCTATTCCAGCCTGCAATTTGCAACGTTTCTCAGGCCTGATCTTTGGCCAAATCCACTTCAACACACCTGCAGCCTGTTGGCGTTTAATCAACAGGCTGAACACTGTTGTGTTCTTTCAGGCAGGAAGTTTCCTTATATTAAGAACTACTTCTCTTCCTGTGTGTTTTGAATAAAAGAGGTGAGCATTGCAACGCCCTGCCTCATGCTGACACTATAAAACATCCAGGAACTCACAGTGCCAAGCTTCCACCAGTCAAACCTTCAAAATGCCTGCAGACTTCAATGGAACCTGGGATATGGTCAGCAATGACAATTTTGATGGCTACATGATTGCACTTGGTAAGGTTTTCTTCTTTTAATTATTAGCTTGATGCGTTAGCTGTGTGGATGTCTTGCGTTTTAGTCAAATTAAGTGTTAAAAACACAAGCCTGTTTTATGGATGATTTTCAAAATTAAACTGGTTTATGTCATGCAGACATTAACTTTGCAACACGCAAAGTCGCCTCTATGCTGAAGCCTCAGAAGGTGATCAAACAAGATGGCGATTCTTTCACCTTCCAAACCATCACCTCTGTGTTAAAGTATGAGTGCTCCTTCAAAATTGGAGAGGAGTTTGAAGAAATGACGAAGGGCATGGACAACCGCAAGTGTCGGGTAAATGAGCAAGTAGCGTTTAAAACTTTCAAATCTGCATAAAATTGAAACCTACAGAGGATTAATAACGTTTTCTTTGACGCCTCTACCAGTCTGTCGTTAACTGGGACAACGATAAGCTGGTGTGTGTTCAGAAAGGAGAGAAGAAGGACAGAGGCTGGACTCACTGGATTAAGGGAGATGAGCTCTATCTGGTATGCTGGCTCACTTTTTATAGAGTTAGAAAAGACACATTAGTCCTGTATGCCATAATTAGAATTAACCCATTTACTTTGCTCTACTGGATTATGATTTTACTGTTTATATATGGAAAACGTCCTACAGATTTGATAAGACTTTTGTTTTTCTCTTTCAGGAGTTGGCCTGTGAAGGCAAAGTGTGCAAGCAAGTCTTTAAAAGGATGTGACCCTGACTTTGAAGATAATGGCGTACCTCATACATGTTTTCATCAGAAGATGAGATGCATGCAAAATAAAATAAAAAAAAGCAGACCAGAGATCTTGATTTATTTCAACACTAAATGCAGGAGCTTTACATTTTTCTCTCTTAAAAATTCCATTATCAGAAGGCACAAAAATATTGTAGGTAAAAGAAAATTATTTTTGACTTGACTGGAAGTGATGATGGGCACCAAACTGGGAGTTTTTTTTCCCTTATGGTCTGAAAGAGTTGGGTGGGAGGAGATGTCCCCTTTAAATCAAAAGGTCACTTTCTGGACAAAATGAGTCTTTCCTCAATGTGTCTTGCACTAATACAAGTCAGAGTGAAGAGACTCTTCAGTGACAGATCTACAAAACTATGTTCTAGCTGTGCAAGCAGAAATTTTGACTGGGTGATGATGGTAACTATTGCATAACTTCCAAAGTTAATCTACAAAAAAGGTATTGCAAAAACAAAACTCATCACATCAACATGGTGTGAAAGATGCAAATCTTGCGTTTTTTATTGCTCTCATATGCAAAGCAGTCATTAAATTTTGAGGTCTGAGTTCACAAAAACAAAACCCCAGTTTTCCCTGACAACTTTATTATATAACCAACTTCAAAAGTCCCAAGTCCTGTATCCTACCATTTTATGTTGGTCAGCATAACGGCACTTGGAAAAACTTGGTAAAGTGAAATCACTTGTAAAAATGTTTGGGGCCCAGTTACGATAATTTGTTTCTTATAAACCATTCAAACCCACTGGAGTTGGCTAACTTCTTTGTTATGGCTCATTTAATATCCCTTTGGGATCAAAGTAGCTTTGAATTTGAATTATGGGCAGATACTCGCTTTGCATAAGGGCAGATATGACCTTTCAATGCAACCAAAGATGCTAACATGTAATAAAAGTAGAACACCCACTGAATTAGACTGCAATTCATATTGAGTAGATTCACTGACCATTTATGCTATCCCCATATTTTAACTATACATTCAAATTTTTTTATCACATCAAACTAGTGTAAAATTTAATCAACAATCAGCTCCCCATCAATGGGTATTATTGAAAGGAAATCCAGTCCGTTAACAATAAATGTAAACCACTTATACAGGCAGCAACACTCGGATAGCGATGAATGTGACGTACCTTGTAGTTCAGCATTACGGCCACGTGGGGGCGCTGTTTAATTTCTCAACTCAGATTTTAGAGTCGTTGGTTTGTGCCGCGAGTTTTTGTTTTTGTCAATCAGTTAGCAACCAGATAAAGCCATGAGCTAACAGTACGCTTCAGCCCGCCGTAAACCTGATTTATTTTTTCCTACATTTTGGTTATTTTTAAACTCATCTCGCAGCGGCTCAAAAATGTCAGTTGACAAAGAGGAAACTCGTCAGGTACGAGACATTTTACCATCATATCCGCTTAGCTAAGGTTGCGTCAACATCCCTGTGTGAGTTTGATCCGTTTTTTGCGTTTTAGAGGTTGAAGGCAGCGGTTCATTACACGGTGGGTCGTTTGTGTCAGGAGATCGGAGCGGATCAGCGGCGGGAGTTCAGCCGGCAGACCGTAGCAGCCATAGCGGAAACGACGTTCAGGCAGAGCGGTGAGTTTCACACAACGCCGCCGCCGTTCAGCGTTACGGAACAAGTCGTTCAATGTCCCACTTTTATGAAGCCCAACCTGCCAAACATGACGGCTAAACTAGGGATGTCCAACATGGGGCCCGCGGGCCATTTGTGGCCCTTGCCCCACAAGCAAAGAGAGCGATTTTTACAGATAAAATCTTCTTACACATGTTTTCAGAGTTTTCCTTTATTAACGATGTCTCTCTTTTCATTGGTTGTCCTAAACAGCAAACACTAACTGATTTGTTTTGCCTTGCATTAAAAAAATAAAATAAAAAATAAGAATGAACCCAAAAAAGTTGGAATATAAGGTATTTAAAGCTGACCCTGTTTACATTTTTATCAACAATACTTCACAAAATTATTAAATTGACATTACTTTTATATTAAAAATAGTTTATTTAGTAAGAGATAAAAACAAGATGTCTTCAGAAATATTTTTTAAGGTTTCTCAGCCAACAGCAACAACACTCAAAACATTTTTTTAGGTTGAAAAATTGTTCTTTTTTATGCCATTTCACATTACAACCACAATGTATCTTATTTTATTGCATTTGTTTGGTATTTTCCATTATGCTTCAATTTTCATTAACTGAGATTAATTAAAGCAAGAAATGGGGGATTGATAATTGTAAAATGCTTGCTCTATCCTTGTTACTGTCTAATAATAAAGCAGGGTTTTTGCATGTTACCTCAAGCGTAATGTTTAAGATGTATTGCAATTAATGAAAACATCACGAGATCCTATATGGATCCAACATTAATGATCTTTTATGTTCTTCCAATTCAAAATTAGGCTCATAATTTTAACCTCCAGAATGATTTCTTTACGTTTTGACACTTGCATCACAGCTGTGATGTAACAAGTTTAATAAATAAAATAAAAATGTTGACAGAAAACATGATGTAATGGTTTTCCCTCTGTTCAGACATATTTGCCAAGGATCTGGAAGCTTTTGCCAGGTAAGGCTTTCCGAAGCTCAACCATTTTAAATATTCGGGTTTTATTCCTCTAGTAAAAACAGAAAAACATTATATTATGACTGCTGTGTCTGGTTTTGTCTCTAGACACGCCAAAAGAAGCACAGTGTCTGCAGAGGATGTGAAACTTCTAGCCCGCCGCAGTACTGCTCTGGTAGGTTTGGGAAAAATAACCAAGTTACATGATTCCTTGTCACACTTTCACTATACTACAGTCGTACATGTCATATATACACATATTCTACAGGAGACGGCACATTTTTATTGTTTCATTTGCCTTTATTTAGTCCAAGCACATACAAAATAAAAGTGAAGAACTGGCCCGGGAGCAGAGAGATTCCAGAAAGAAGAGTACAGTGAAGAGGAAGAGCAGAGACACCGAGGAGGAGAGCAGAGAATGAAGACAAGACACAGTGAAGCCTGCAGCGTCTGACTTTGTGCCCAACATGCATAGAAAAATAAGAGCTGGACCAGAACAAACTGCTCTAATGAACTTTACAGAAACAAGACTAATGTAAAGCTAAACTCGTCTCAGGAGGCGCCGAGTTGGCATGAAGTGACGAATGATGAGCAACAAAATCTTAAATAACTGTTCATGTAACATTTACTGCCACCAATAAATCCTATATTCATTTGCCTGGTTTCAGTTGCTAAGCAGACCATTAAATCCTCTAAAATACTGTTTGACGCACCGACTAAAGCTTCAAGGCCGTTTGTCCCTTCACCACTTTGTCCTGACTGGTTCACACCCAAAAGCCTATTAAATAGTGGTTAAGCTTTTTCTTACAATAAAACCCCAACTAAACGTCAGGTATATTTACCCTAATTTAAGTTTTATAGAAAAAAATTTGGGTTTGGGGCAAACATTTTTTCTAAATATGCTATTTTGATCCCTGATCAAACAAAACACTGCAGGTAAATATTCATTGGAAATAAACATTTCTTTAAAACAAAAACACTAAAAAAAGTTTCAGTTGTAAAAGCAGGTCTGAAGTTTTCCTAAGGAGAGTAAAAACTGATGCATGGTTACTACTTTCTGTAGATTTGAAGGTTTAAATGCAACCAAAACTGCAGAAAGAAAGAAATAGCGAAGGGGCGGAAAGGAAAGTAAACCGTCTGCTTTACAATTTTAATTTAATCCATGCATAGAGCTCAACATTTATAAAGCAATAAAGTAGAGATGCACCGAGACACTGGCCAACTAATCTTATTTCACATCTGATTAGTAAAAGTTCCAACAAATCAGAAAAAAACTCACCTGTGACTAAAAGACTTGGCTATTCTCAATGTTGGAGTAATTTTTTTCAAGTTCATTTGGATTTTGTGTCCAATCTCCAAGTAACAGAACTTACTAAATTTGGATTTAAAAAATGAGCTCCATAATTTTCAATGTAATATTTTCAGGCCAATTCTGTGTAGAGAAAAATTTATTTTTTGTGTTAATTTGTTTCATTTATCGTTTTTCATTGTTAGTCTGGATATTTAAAATGTCTTCCAGTTCCAGTGTCAACAGTTTAAAAATAAATATTGTATTTTTGAGAAAACTAACATTTATTGCAACTACTACTAATGCCATTTATCCTCCAGCCAAATTCATCTGGATGATCAATTTTATTTAGGCTGCTTCTTTTGGGGGGGTAAAGAAATCTCTTAAACAGTTTAATTTTCTTTACAGTCAGAAACTTAATGACTAATTTGTCATTAAATCTAAAAGAAAAATCTATATATAACAGTAGGTCAGAGCTTAAAAAAAATTGATCAAAATTCAGCAACTGCATCTCAGATCGGTGCATCTCTACAAACAAAACTGTCCAAATGCAATATTTATATTTCCTTTAAATCATTTTAGGAGAAAACTGATAAAAGCCAGTTAACTGGGTGCATGTTTGTTAAAATAACTTACCGCAAACCGTCAAAGCTGATGGTTATAATTGGGAATGTGCTCTAAAAAGCCAACAGAAGCAGCAAAAGGACAGGTACTACCCCATGTCATGTCTGAGAAGGCCACACACTGAAAGTGTTGGAACTTCCATCTTCTTCCTTCAGGTCAGGGTTCAAACGGAGACCTCGACCAGCAGAGCCCAAGGTCCCTAGATATGTGAATCGAATTAGATGCTTTGGATTCCACAAACTGACTCAAGCAGTATCAGCTAAGTAACTATTCAAATGAACTTTATTTAGAGAACTCCCTTCATTTGACATGTTTTTTTTTCGTTTTCTTTTTAAAAACACCTCACAAACAACAAAGAGCTACCGGGCACCATTGGACACACACGTCTCCACGTTCTCACATCCTCACTCGCGGCCCCCCAGAGTCTTCAGCAAGGTGTCATCCACATCAAGAACACGCTTACAGATCAGTTCAAATAACATGAAAGCACACGCCATACAGCATTCAAATCAGATAATATAAGCAAATACAAATATTCATCACAACATTCCACTACAGGTTTTATATTTCTGCACTTAGACATACTTAGAAGGAAGGAAAAAAAGCTTGCAAAGAAAGAAAAAACAAAGGAAAAAGGGACAAATCTTGAAGTACTAATTAAAGAATGTCCATGTTGGGGGGGGGGGAGGCGCTCGTCGCATCCGCAGCTTCCACTCACACACTCAGAAAAGCAGTCAAATTGGGCACCGCACAACCAGTCCTTTCCACGCGTCTCTCTCCGTTCGCTCACTCGCCACAAGCCATCCTCAATCGCACTCATCAGTTCTTAAAACGTCAGTTGCGCAGTTCTCTCCAAATTTTTTTTTCTCTTTTGCTCTCTTAAAAAAAAGTGGATAAAAGTGAAAACACCCACCGTCTCTCAGAACATGCGGAGTGAGGCCGTTCTTTGATGGCTTAGCATTTACAGGTGGGAAGAGGGAGAATGATACGGGTATCACCCCAAGAATGCTGCCAAAGAGGAGCTTCGTCGCGGGGAAATGGAAGAGAGGTGAACTGCAGAAGAGATTTCAGTGAAGGCTTTTCCACAGAACTTTGACTGCAAATAAAGTTGCACTTTAAAAAAAAAAAAAAAAAGACATTTAAGTTTCAACCAGATTCTTTCCAATGCAAGATTGCCTCTCAAGCCGATGGTGACAAAAGCCGGATAATGATGAACCGCAGACATTCATGCATTTTCTAAATGGGCATCACATTTCACAATACATGCATTAGAGAATCCAGTTGAAATGGATACAAACAAACAAGACAGCAAAAATAGCACTTTAGTCAGAGATCCTGGTAAACAATTCACTTCAACAGTTCCTAAATTAAATCTTTAGCATTTTTTTTCTCTCTTCAAATGTACAAAACGTCTTTCGCCAAAGGGTTTAGTTTTCAGATACGCATCAACAACCAGAAATAAACTTTTGAAAAAGACTCATCTCTCTCGCAATACTTACCATGGAAACACTTAACTTACATACCCCACCCAGAGGACTTTGACTCCATGCTGGACCCAAACCCTGAGCTAAACCCGCTGCCGCTGGTGGTAGAGTTTGACCCCGAGCCCCAGCCCAGGCTGGCCGAGCTGGTGCCGTAGTTGCTGTTGCCTGTGCTGAAAGACTGACCCTGGTCTCTGCTGGAACTGGTCCCACTGGAGCTGCTGCCCGAGGTGGACGTCTGCTGCTGGCTCGCCAGCATACCCATCATGCCCCAGCTGCTCTGCAGAGCGGCCTGAGCAGCGGCCATCATGGCGGGGTTCAGGCTGAACGACCCGAAGTTAGCCAGGCTACTGTTAGCGCTGCTCCCCAACCCACTACGGTTGCTACCGAAGGCCTGGGCCCCGAAGCCGTTTCCAAACCGGGCCGTACGGTCAAACTGCCTATTGCCGTGTTTGGGCTCAGCGTTTGAGATGTGAACACTGACACCTTTGATGATGAGGTCCTCTCCACAGAGAGACTGGGCGACCTGGGCGGTCAAAACAACGACAAGAAGAACAGGACTTAACCCCTAACACGCATCATCCGCTTCTGCTTTTACGTCACTTTAAACGTTTCAGCTCAAACTAATTTTAATAGAGAACGATAACCCAATTAGGTGTAAAATTACAATTTCATTTACTAAAAAAAACAATCCAAACAACAAGAAAGTGCTACATGTTATGAGGAATTATTTTAGTCATATGTAATAGTTAGCAGTAGGTCTGTTGGAATAAGCAAAAAATCATTTAATCGCATGATAAATTAAAATGAGCTCAGTAATTTCCATTTGCATGATTTATGCTTTCTATCAAAAACTGGATACAAAAGTCCTCAATCTGGTGCTTTGGTCTCAACCATCTCTTTTCTTGAAGGACAATTTTGTTTACAGAGACTTCATTATTAATTATTGCTCATTTACTTTGGTTATTTAAAATCTCTTCCAGTTCCAGTGTTACATGTTCATTAGAATCTAAGGTTTATTGAACTTTGAGAATTTGTTCTTGGATTACCGTGATAAAAAGTGATCTCTAAACAATTGCAATGATTTCTGGGAAAATTTAACATCCAGCAAAATGTGGCTTTGGTTCACACAGTTACCTTTAACTGTTAGTTTGTCACATTTTTCTAATTGCTGCATCGGGTGTAACATTGATGCAACTTCTCAAAACTATTTCTGCTGTGAAGATTATTTTACAAACTGGTATAAAATAAGATTAGTTGGGTTATTTTGTTTTGAGTCAGGAGTGGAGTTGACCCTGGCCAGTGTCAACGCTGAACCTTAACTGAGAAATGTGATGTCTGTGGTGCTTCAGAGGCTGATTTTTGCTTCTTTTGTTACGTTCTGGATGAGATGTTGATGTTGATGAAGCGTTGGACCAAGTTTAGCTGGCCAGATATTTCCGAGAAGGTTTGCTGGAGTCCCAAGACTTATAACATGTTTTTGTAATTCTTATGCTGGTAATATTGCTGGTAATGCTGGTAATATTGTTTCTTAATCTTGAATTTCTTTAGATGGAGTCATGAATTGTTGCTTTTTAAGGCCCACCAGCCCCCACTTCCTGGCTTCAGACATGTTTTTTATAAATGCGTCAGTTATGGAGGTTCTTCAATAATCCAAGCTTTACTAAGGCTTTTGGAATTGATCTCTGTTTTGCAAAAACATCGAGTTAATCGCAACCAACATACAAGATATGTTTTACTTTATTAGGAGCAAAACTAATTTGAAAGCTACTTTTCTCCTCTGGTTATTGTTGTCCGACATTAAAACCAGTTGAATGAGCTGAAACATTTAAGTGTGATAGAAAAGCAAAAACATGAATTAGATTTAACACAGTACCTGATCATCTGCAAATGTCACAAAGGCAAAAGCCCGGAATGGTTTGGGGATGAAGACGTCTGTGACTTCTCCATACTGCATGAAAAACTGACGAAGGTCGTCTGTGGTCATGTCCTCTGTGCAGCGTCCGACAAACACTTTCCGGCTCCTCAGAGGCTCATCGGGACCCTGCTGCGAAGAAGCAGCAGAGGGGGAAACGTAAGTGTTACAGAGTGTTGGCAGCGGACTTTTTCTGGCCGATATATGCAGCTCTGTGGATGGACATTACCATATTCACCTTCGAGTTAGGAAGCTTGCAGTCGCACCATCTCCCATCAATCATGTGGCGCTGGGAAATCACTTTTTCCTGAGATTCGTACTCCGTGAATCTCACAAAGCCAAATCCTTTGGAGTTACCGGTCTTAGCATCTCGTTTGACCTGAGAGAACAATAATCAATAATAAACACATATCCACATAAAAAGCTATTAAAAATTGCAGTTTATCAAACAAAACCATTACGGGACGCACCTGGACCATTATGACTTCTCCAAATGTGCTGAAGTAGTCTTTCAGGTCCTGTTCACTCGTTTTCCAGGGCAGACCCAGAACAATCAGGTCAGAGGTCTTCATGTCTCCCCTCTTCATCTTCACAGCCGAAGAGGCATCAATTTCATCCATTTTCCTTTTGTTATCTAAAATTAAATACACAAGTTAGCCTTGAACAGACATAAAAACTAATCTCTTCTGATTCATAACTCTGATCACGTTATCTGAGCTTACAATCAAATAGAAATGTTTATTCAATGTTTATGAACAAAGGCCGGATTTAGCAAGTATCTGCCCGTTTTATGCAATCTATACATCTTAACATTTATAATTAAAGGGTTTTGTTGGCTTTGTTGTACCCAACTGATCCCCAGTAAGAGATTATGTTTTTGTTCCAAAACCCATAAAAGGAATTATTGTAGTCATTTAATTCAGGCAAACAAAATTGGTAGCGATTGTATTTCACAATGTATGTCATATTTTAGCTGGGTCTTGTTTTTTCCTCTTCATGATGCATATTTTTGACTTTGGAGCAATAGTCCAGAAAATGTTATCTTTCAACCTTTGTGCCGTATTGTGAAACTCAATCACTTTTGCAGCTATATAAACTTTATTTAGAGGATCGTTTATTTGATAAAACATTCAGTCAAAGAAGATCCACAAACCATGAAACAACATGCAGAATTTGGCTTCCCTGGTTTGCTTTTACCCTTTTTAAATCTGGACTAAATTATCCTACACAATCTTTAAAGCAGTTGTTGGCCAGTGAAACATTTATGTTGTTTATATTAATTTAAAAAGAAGTTTCATTACCTTAAAACACTGATCTAAGAGGTTTTAGATGTAAACAAATGAATCCCAATTTCAATTCATTCATTCATAACTTAAATCAGTGTGGAAAATAAAAATGATCAAACTATGTAACTGGACAAAAACTCACTTTAAAGATGAGACATTTTGAATAAAAATCATTATAAAATACCCCTTAGTATTCAAAAATTCTGATTTTAAATGTTCTGTTATGTATTTTACCCTTATTAAATCTGGACTGAATTATCCTACACAATCTTTAAAGCACCGTTGTTGGCCAGTGAAACATTTATGTTGTTTATATTAATTTAAAAAGAAGTTTCATTACCTTAAAACACTGATCTGAGAGTTTTTAGATGTAAACAAATGAATCCCAGTTTAAATTCATTCATTCATAACTTAAATCAGTGTGGAAAATAAAAATGATCAAACTATGTAACTGGACAAAAACCCACTTTAAAGATGAGACATTTTGAATAAAAATCATTATAAAATACCCCTTAGTATTCAAAAATTCTGATTTTAAATGTTCTATGGTGGCTGTAGTTCAGAAGACAAAACATTTTTCATATTTATCCAGAGTTTCAAAGCTGTTCAACAAAGTTGCAACAACTCCTGACCTTTCAAGAGGTAACATTTGTGAAACCTTCAAATTTCACTGGACGCTTCATAAAACTGTGTCCAGTTTCGGCTGCTCTGCTCTAACGTGGAGGGCGTGGACAAAAATAAGTCAACTTTTCTCCACTCCCACTGCGGGGAAGCGACACTACGAATCAAAATAAACAAAACGCCACAACTCTGTCACACACACACACACACACACACACACACACACACACACACACACACACACACACACAACAACAAAAACGTACTTATGAGGTTCCCATGTTTACCTTTTGGGTAGTTTACCACGTACACGACGTTGCCCCATCCGTTCTCTGGCGCGTGCAGGACGCCCTCCACGAGACGCACTCCGCGCATGCACTGAGACACGGGGCTCCTGAACCGCAGGCCGCACGCGCCCGGAAACTGAGCCGCTACTGTCGACAGCAGAACCGTACCGTCGTCCTCGGCCGGGATCTCCATTGGCTCCTCGTTCTCCTCCTCCGCCACCCGAATGTACCCCTCCGCCATTGTCGTATTTAAGAAAACAAACTTGTTTTCTGAATGAAAACAGAAAAGCGGTTAAGCCCCCGTGTTTGTCCGGCTAACCTTAGCTGATGCTAACAGAGCTGAATCAAGTCAGCCCGGTCTGTTTGGTTCCGTCTGACGGAGAAAAACGTCTCGACTTAACGTCTCTTCACACAACCCACGCCACGATATGTTTAATACCAACTTTCTCCAGCGATTCCCGTAGATTGCGCTACAGGACGGACATCAGCTTTGTTCTTCCTTTGTTCGTTGCAAGACCTGACGGCGATCTGTGTCGTCAACACCGGATGACAACAGTTCCAATGTGCTTCTTCCACCGGCGGGAACAAACTTGACGAAACTATTTCCCCCTACAAACTAACGTTCAAAAACTGGAAACGTTTCAAAACTTTTACAAACGACTCGTCTCGACTCGCGAGTGAAACAAGACACTCGGCAAATGTGAATGTTTTTTCCACGAGGCGAAAACAGACGACACCGCGTAAGGCCTTCCAAAATGGCATGGGCTAAGCGAAGCAGGAAATACGTCACTTGGTTGGGCGGTACCATGTTTTAGGAGGGATACTTTTCTCTACTCTGCATCGTTTAAACGACAAATCAAAATATCTGTCGATACCTAACGAACAAATCGACCATTAGATGTTGTAAAAAATGCTAATCTATTACAGCATGTTCATGACTGTGACGAGTTACACTGCAGATGATCGGTTTGATTTGTTGTTTCGCCCCTGGACGTGAATCGTTCAGGCAGTTTTTTCATCCATAAAGACAACTTCCGTCCGTTGGTTTGTCGGGAAAGGGAAGATGGCGGTTGTCCGCACAAGCTAGTAAAGACGGCAGCGTTTCTGCTTGATCTGCTTCGTTTGGAACCACTCAGTTTGGCATAGTTGTCATAAATACTTTTTACCAGACTAAAAAGAAAAATAAAGTATTAATTTATATTAAAGAAAAACTACGGAAGAGGATTAGGGTCACCGAATTTTTTTTTTAAATTATTTTAAATTCTGAATTCTGACTTTGAATTCTGAATTTAATCTCAGAATTTTATTCAGAATTTAAGTCAGAATTCTGACTTTAATCTCAGAATTCTGACTTTAATCTCAGAATTTAATGCAGAATTAAAGTTAGAATTCTGACTAATCTCAGAATTCTGAGATTTAAAGTCAGAATTCTTTTTTTTTTGTTTTGGTGGCCTTAATCCTCTTCCGTAAAAAAACTATAATATTGTTTTAAAGAAGAAAAAAGTATGAGAACAAAGCTTTGTCTAGAGACAGCTTTGCAATAATAGTAAGGTTAATTTTTACATTTTTATTTTTAATAGCTTTAAATATGACCCATTTATGCCATTTCTAAAATCTTTTTTTTAATATCTATTCACATGCATAACATGAGAAGAAACCCATTTTATAACCATCATATTTGTAAGAATATTGAATTATTTGTTTTTATTGTTTCTAATTGTTTGGATTCAACTAAAATGGGAATCAGTAATTTTGAAAAATAACCACTAATACTTTTTACCAGGCCACAAAACATACAAATATTAGTAGGCATATAAAATGTGTTGTTTTCTTAAGTCTGTCAAAAGACACAAACGCATGACTTAACTGGAAGCTCTTTGTGAGAGACATCTGAATCCTAGGTGCATTAAAGCACCTTATAGTAGCTCCTTCCTCCCAACAGCTGTTAAGACTATAACCACACATTGAAAATGTTATTTTTCTTCCTAATTCAAAACACTTGGATTGATCTTAGAATATGAATCAGTGGCAGATATGTGCATGTGCCAGTTTTCAGTAACAAGATCAACAGTATTTTTAAAAAGCTATGGTTTTAAAACTGCTCAAAGTCCTTTGCATTAATGTTTGAAAAATCCCAGTGTGGGTTTTCTCAAACTGCTGATAAATGCAGCCCTTCCTCGCTGTCACCTGTTGCTTCACAGAGAGAAAGTTAAGATGTTTTCTCCCACAAAAGAAAAATACTATTTTAAAATATTTTTGGTGTGGAAAAACAGTCAGTCAACCAAATTTTCTGGTTAAATTGATGCCATTTTAAATCCAGATTTTGCAACTTTCAAACGTAAGCATCCTGATGCCCAACAGAAAATTTAAGACAATTTGAACAAAGCTCTATAAAAAATATTTCTAATATTGCTATAGTTTCATAGCATTAACTAAAACTAAGTTATGAAAGTTGAACTTGTGCACTGTTACAGAGGGAGTTGTGTAAAAATAGAAAAAGGCTTAGTGGTTAAAAATAACTTGATGAATGTGAACGCAAAAAACATTTGTAAAAGTCGATTAAAGATTTTTAATGCACCAGAAGAGATCTCAAACAGCTTTTTATTACATTTTTCAATCAATAACAGTACAATTTAGTACAGTATCTATCTTGCATCCAGCTCACCGTGGAACACCAACAGACTGAAATGAAATACAAAAAGTGGAAAGGTACATAAGGGTGCAGAGCTCTATATTAATGGAAAGAGAAAAGGAGAATCCATCTCAATTGAATCGCATTTTCACTTGTGGCCACACACACGAATACATCACATTTATTGTACATCATTGCAGAAAAAAAGAAAAGTGAAAGTATCTCACAACCTTAACAAAAGTGCTTCTGTATACAGTGAAATGGCATTCAGATGCTCCGATTTTCAGTTTAAGACCAAAAAAAAGAAAAAAAAGAAAGAAAATGAAAAATAAAAATGTACAAAAGTTTTAGTATGGACAGTATGTGAGGACATTTTTGTTCCATTGAGAGTGAAGATTGGAAGGAGAGGATAGATTTCTCACAATGATTGTTATAATTATTTTTTTAAAAATGGCATCAATAGAACTGGTAAGCATAATTTACACTAAGTATGAAGTTAATATCAAGCCTTTCATCATTCCTGCCCACTCTGGTGCATAGCATTACCAGTATTAGTACATGATGAATGCAGAGTTTGAGCCAAAAAAAATTGGCCTCTATTAAGTTCAATCAATAGGTTAACTCTCCTTTTTGGTAACAAAAGAAAATCTAGGATTTTTTTGCACCATTGAAAGCAAGTCTACAGCATGCACATCTAAATTAACTCATGGCAGACAAAATTTTATGTCTCAACTTAAAACATCAGACCATTATTTTCAGACATTGATTTGTACATTTCATTCACAGAGTTGTAACTGCAGTCCCAAGCAAAGGAAGTGTGTATTTAAGTCAGGTGAGGTGTTTCACTCAAAGTGGATACAGAACACAAAACCCCTTCTATATAGTAAATTCAAGCCATGCCTTATTAAACTCTGAACCTAAATCACTACCCTATCCCTTCCCCACCAAAAGCCAAAAAGGCATGTACAAGAATCGAGGGGTTTAACTGGATAGTTTTCCTCATAATAACTCCGTTTGTACTGGAATGAGCATTCATAACTTATAGCATGTGCCTGGTTAATTAACAATGTTATTAGTTTAGAGGCGAAGCTTCATGTGCAAAAAGCCGTGATGGAACAAAAACAGCTAGAATATAAATACATCCTGGACATTTTCGAAAGCTGCTCGTGTAATATGATCCAAGCTTTTACTTCTGCATGTTTTTTTTTCTCTCGTATGATTTTTACCTGGATTACAAAGACAAGCTGTAATTCAAACATATCTAAAACCACTAAAGAAATATGACAAAGAGAAAAGCCATCAAGAATAATAAACCATCAGAATAGAAATCTTAAAAAAAAAAAAAAAAGTTAAATAATTTGTACAATTACACTCCAACATTTGCTTTCAAGACGCACACATTTGCATGGGATGATAGTGTTGTTTTCTCTTTCAAGGTAACATAAAATGGTCCAAGAAGGAATGCACAAGTTTCTGATTTGATACCACAGGAGATCCTTTCTTAACTAGGTGATAAACAATTGTGCTCTTCTTTGTGTGGGAAAGGCATTGGTTTCCCTTCGTTTTTGTGGTGTCCAAGTCAGTTTAAACAGTGTTGAAGATGACGCTGTGAACATTCTCAAGTTGTAATGGTCTTCCAGTCAACTTTGGAGTTAAAAGAACATCTGGGGAACAAAGAAAGACATTTTGAGAAACAACAGAAGAGAGAGTCGCGTAGAAACAGGGGAGCAGAATAGCATACAGAGATGTTTATGCCCAACGGCTGAGCAGGCCCATGAATTCTCAGAATATTTATCAAAGTCAAGGTAAACTAATCGTCCTCGATTAGAGATGCACCGAGAAATCAGATGGTGATCGGAACCGGACGATTCTGTGCCTCTCCTGCCTTGACCGACGATCAGCTGGTCAGAAACTCAAAAATCCAACTGATCTATTTACAGTGAACAAACTGTTCCTACGTGCCAACAGGAGTGTAAAAACTGCGCTTTTTAATAAGGATTGTGCCCTGAGGCATTTAAATGAAGTCAGAGCAAACTGATGTAAGAAGCTATATACAAGAAACCTTGTATATAGACATATCAGACGTCTGTGGTTCAAAAAGCTCAGAGAAAAACAGCAAGACCAGGAAGACTCCAGGTACAGTAAAGTCTGAGCTTTTACTTCTGTCATAAAACTTTGAAATGCTGGTAGCCTTTTGAAAATTTCAGAGTCCTATTCTATAGAGATTACACAGAAGTATTTTATAGAAATCTAGCAACATGTTAATAGCAAACATGACACTTCAGCTATCATAAAAAAACTAACGTCCGCACAATAAAGGACGGCTGGCAAAAGGTAGTTAAAATAATGTTCCTAAAAAGAAACTGGAATCTGATGAAGTTAGCAGGTCAAAGCTTAACAAAAAGCAGAAATAGAAAGTCAGCTAGAAAATTCTGATCGGTGCATCTCTACCTTTAATGCAAATACGACAAAAAGAACCTTCAGGCTTCAATTCCAGATCTTCAGAAAACTGTCCCAGGATCCCGTTGCAACTGCCATGCCATCGTCAGTAACTCCCAGGCAGCTAACGCGGTTGTCATGTCCAGCCAACACACCTTAAAAAAATAATAAAAACAACCATTAATTGTCAGGTCTGGTCTGACAGGTCATATGTAATCACTTTGGGGGTTTATTGACTTTATCCTCAGCTCAAATCTTCAGCAAATATCTGAATTTCTTTAAGACAAACTTTTTGTCAGTCATACGACTCCAGCATAACTACATTTAAATTACTGATAGTCTAAAGAAAGTACAATAAGTCTACTTCAGGAGCAGAACTTTTAACACACAACTAAACCTTAGTATGGTAAATCTGAAAGTATTTTTGACCTTTTAAAGTTTAAAATTTAAATTAAGTAATTTAAGGATTTTCTAAGACTTTAAGAGACGTCAGGAAAAGATAATGGTAAAAAAAATTAACCTGTCTAGAAATTTCCTGTGACCTTAAGATGCTTTAAAGAAACTGTTGTTTCACAGCTATAATTCCTGGTTTCTTCTGCATGTTTTAGCCATTTCCCAGCTGCCACTCCCACAACTTAATGAATGGGTGATTAACAGGCATCCGTGGCATCTGCTAAGGTAGTGCAAGCCTTTGAATGGAGCATGAGAACCACTGTTCATACGGTTAGCAAGCCTGCTGCTGACAAACGGAGAACTTCATCTTACTGCCTAATGCAGAATATTAACTCTAAAACATAATGCAATAAAAGAGTCCATTTGAGACAAACCCATTTAAAACATTGCCCAGTTACTCACCAGCACGGTCAGCTTTTAGTGTGTCCCACACATTACAGTTGAAGTCATCGTATCCCGCGAGAAGAAGGCGGCCGCTCTTGGAGAATGCAACAGAGGTAATGCCACATATGATGTTGTCGTGAGAGTAGATCATCAGCTCTTGATCAGCTCGCAGATCAAACAGCCTGCAGGTGGCGTCGTCAGAGCCCGTGGCAAAGGCGTTGCCATTAGGGAAGAACTGAAACGTACAAATGCAAATATCAAAGCACGACGAGCGGCACGCAACTTGGCCACATTCAGTGAAGTGGAGCTTGATGGACTTACACAGATAGCATTAATGTCAGACTCGTGGCCAGTGAAAGTCTGCCTGCACATCCCCTCTCGGACATCCCAGAGTTTAGCAGAGGCATCGCAAGCACCAGAGACGAATGACCGAGTGTCGGGGCTAAGAGACAGGCTCATGACATCACCTGTGTGTCCAGCAAATGTGGTCGTCTGCTGGCCGGTCTCGATGTCCCAAAGTGCACTGTGAAAAATAACAGGACAGTCAGACTGTTTTCTGTTCCCTCCATAGGAAAACACTTTGACAAGCTAAAAGTTTCTAGCCATTTCTTTTTTTAAACATACCAAGTGGTATCTCCAGAGCTTGTAACAATCTGGTTGTCGTCAAGAAAGCGACAGCAGGACAGGTATCCTACAGTCAAATAACCAAGCAGATAAATAACCCAAAAAAATCCACTGCGGTTTTATGTAAACCTAAACTTGTACACAAACACACTGTAATGGTGACGTATCCTATACCTGTATGTCCTGCGAGCTCACGGCTCACACGTACATTCCCCTCACGTGTCTTCAGGTTGTAAATGGAGCAGATGTTGTCTAAGCCGCCACAGGCCACATAGTTTCCTGAAGGTGCATATGCACAAGTCATGACCCAGGAAGATCGAAGTGGAATGGCATGAACCTGCAGAACACAGCGACACACGCAGAGAACTGTTAGCTCAGAGAAAATGCAAGTTTCAAGCACAAATCTTATGTTTTTGATAGACGAAAATATAGAAATTTAAACAGATGAGAAGCTTGTTTAACTTTAAACAAAAGGAATGGCAGTAAAAGAAAATATACAGAACTGAACTGATCTCAGTACCGCTAAAGTTTTTCCTACAAAATGTGACTTCACTTTTATAATGCAGCAAATATTACTGAAAATCAACACTAAAAAAAGAAACAAAAAACTTGAAATGAGACATTAAAACCTCTGAAGATATTAAAGTATACAAGATGGGAAGGGAAACTTTCTGATCATAACTCTATGCCTGCTGACGTCGTCCTGCATTGAAGCCTGATGGCGTAGAGGAGTCGCCGTCCCAGAGGCCATCAGTCCTCAACTCGGCCATCTGGGGTTCAACTCCTACCCAGGAACCTTTGCTGCATGTCTGCTCTTCCCATTTCCTGTCTAATCTGCCGCAAATAAAAGTCACTAGTGCCAGAAAAAAAACTTAAAAGGGTATTGGGCAGAATTTTGACCTAGAGACTTAAAATCCTCTCTAAGCTATCAGGCAACTCAGATAACTGTTACTTAAATTCAACTAAGTGATGTTCGATATGAGAGAAAGCAAAGACCTGTAGGCGACATGTCTGTGGTTAGATCAGGCAGAGAGAGCAAAACTTAAAGCAGATAACAGGAAGGTTGAATAAAGCACCAGAAAGTCATTCTATGGTTAAGAATTTGGATTTGGAAATATTTGCAACTTTTTGGGAAATCTTTTACATCGTCTTCAGCAGTTACTGTAGCTTTAATAATGATGGCCAAACTAATCATTAACGCAAAGGCTAAAACTGTCAAACCTGCTGCCTTTTGTTATAAAATGACTTTTTTTTTTTTTACAGCAACTGCTGTCTCACACTCACTGCATGACATTGTTTTTCCTACCATTGTGAATAATTAATGACTTCTATCAGCAGGAAGGCTAGGAAATATACTCTGAATGCTGCATTAACTATTCTTGTAATACAGTTGTTTAAAAAACTAGCATAAATTTAAAGTAGCAGATCAAAACAAAACTGCTTGTTGCACCTTTAGTAAATAACTCACTTTTTTATGCTTGAGCAAAGTGTACAGGTTAGAGAAAACTGGACACCAGAAGAACTACTAATATTTTATTACACATTAAAAACAAACCAACAAAAAAAACACATTTGCTGTGAGTTTACCTCAAAAGCATTTTAATGTACTATAAAGAGCAGAAATTAAAACCCAACTCATCAGTTCTGTTTTAAGAACTAAAGTATCGACTTCAGCACATAAAAAACGGGTGTTGCAGAGCAATTCTGTTTTTGCTTGGATCAGTTCAAAGAACCACCAACAAACTAATTTTCTTCTTCTGAAAGAGGAACATATTTATTTATGGAATTAAAAATATCAATTGTGCAAAAAGAAAAATCACTGATTTGTGCATCCATACTGCTGCACATTTCATTTTTACTGTATCCTTGAATAAAACTCACCTTGTTTGTGGTATAGCTATCCCAGATAATGAGTTTTCCATCTTGAGAGGCGCTGACCAAAAGCCTAGAAACAGGAGCAGGAGCAACATTAGACAGCTGGAAAAGGACTTCAGCTAAAAATCAGCGTTTACAAAATATCGTCGACGTACCTGGAGTCTGTCCCCCAGTGCATGGCATAGATTTTGGCCAAATGACCCCGCAGCGTTCGTCTTGTACGCATCTGGATTCGGCCAACGGCTTCGACATTAGCTGTAATCTGGACAACATTACAGACTTTTGTTAGGCTCAGAATAATCCACTGAATTTCACTGTATTCACAATGAATCTCTCTGAGAAAGACGTTACCTGTGATAGTGTGGCATCTGCACATGCTTTTCTAGCATCCTGGAAAAAAAGAGAATTCAGCTCGTTAGCATACATCACATGCGCCGACTTCTATATGGACAACTGAATTTTGTTACTTACTCTTATCTGATTTTTGAGCTGCTCTGCCTCTTGGCGCAACTGGTCCAGTTCACTCATCTTCTGCTTTCTTAATTACCTTTCTCCAACTACCGGGGCACTTGTTTATCTAAAAATGAGAGAAAAAGGTAAACATACACGGTCAATCCTTTTTTTATTTAAAGAGCAAGAGCAACATTATATTTAATGTTAGTTTAGAAATTTAAAATGCAAAATGGTAATGACCCAAAAGCAATTTTAACCAGCAGACAGAACAAAATGTGCAACATGCTGCTCCCTGTTCAACCTTATAATTCTGCTGCAATGTCGATGTGTCCTGACACACAATTCAGATCAGCAGACAAATCCTGTTAAGGCATGACTTTCCTGTGATCCGAAAAGCAGTCATTATCCTGTTGACCTCAATCCCTGGGATAGTCAGAATTTTTGCCAAGTGATCAATAAGCCACTTATATTAATACAGCAGCAAGAGGACGTCTAAATGTCCATCTAATAAAGTAAATATATTCAAGTCAAGCCATAAAACTATTTTCTATACTCATACTAAACTAACTAATGTCTCATTTATCAAAAGTTTAGAACGCAATTAGATTAATTGGCTTGCAAAATAAAAGTATTTAGTTTAAGGTGATTCTTATGCAACAGCTCATTAAACTGTATGACAAAAAAAACTTTAAAAATTGCAAATTCCTATCAGTACTTTTTATGTGTAGGTAGTCACAAATTACTTAAAGATTGCAATTATAATTTAATGCAGCCTTGTATTAATATGACTACAACTGGGAACACATAATTACACTCCATTGTTTGTGATTATTAATATTTAAAACCATCATTCGCAGCCCTCTGCCAGAGTTGATGGATTTTCTGATGGTGGGAAACATTAAAATCTATGAATGAACTTTTTTTTTTAAACATCTCTTCTGAAAACTAGATTCCTACAGACAATAAGCATAACCTTTAAAAAGATACTCCTGACATGAGCTTTAAATTATATTCTATCCAGAAGCTAAATCTAAATCAATTAAAGCTTCACTAATAGCCACACCCAACACAAACTATAAATAACGACAGCGTGAGATAAGTGGTAAATAGCTTTGAGTTTGCCTCTCAGTTCCCTTACCTGGTGTCTTTCAGTCAGGACACTAATGTCACTGGAGGTTGCAGGACGTGTTTGACAATCTTCTCTACTCGTCTACATCATCTTTCAGATTTGCTGATTGGTTGACCTTTCTAACATAGATGATCCTCTTACGCTCATTAATCTTGTAATAAAACGTGTCATGGAATATAGTTATCATTTAGTTACATCCAGAGACAGGAGAATACAATCTTCGTCACGATAGAATTTAAATTTAAAGTTAATATCTAAACTTAGATTTAACCTCTTTATACTTTTCCAATGGATTTGATCAATTTTCAGATAATTCTGTTTATTGGTGTGTAATTTGTAGTATTGCCACTAGTGTAACTGTAACATTGTTAAGCTTGCAATGAACAAATCTCATTATTAAAACAATTCCATATTTTTATACATAAAATATTACATAGCCCTAATCTTTTGTGAATTATTTATGTCTACTTTGACAGTAATTCATATTTTTAATTTACATTTTTCTTTTTATCTTCATCAGTTTTTTGTGGTTTTTAAAATCTAATATATTTGTGTTACTGAACATTGCCTATAGAAACAACGACAATAAAACTATTTCCAGTTTTATCTGAGGCTCCCAAAAGCATCTGGAGAACATCATTTAATTTGGGTTGCAGAACCACATTACTCTGCTCTCATACATGATACTATTTCCACAGCAGTTCGAATCACTTCCAGTACCGTTAAAGTCATTTTCCCCTACAAATCTCATTTAATTATTTATATTTCTTTCTAACCTAGATGTAATTTGCATTCACAACTTGAACTTTGATGTGAAACACCTTTGTGTTTTACATATCCCATGTCGAGAACAGAAATAGATGCACATTTCCCATTAAGATCTGTGGATGCCTACAGTTACGGAGTTCCTCTCTCATCACTTCTCCTTTCCAAGCGCCTGATCAGGGTCAGCTGACTGCATGATAAACAATGAGCAGCAGCAAACAGCCTGGAGTGGCAGCTCACTAGCCGTTTCCAAGTCCTGCAAGGCTTAACGACGTGTTTGTTTGCTGAAAGTGAAGCTGCAATTTTAACCCACTTAGAGGAAAGCGGGGCACATATAAACATCTGCTTACAAAAGACAACTGAATTCTGATAATGCAGTGTTTTACAGATCTAAAGCTGGATCATGGAAAAGGCCATAACCAGCAATATCACTGAGCAACTCCATAATCCTAAAAGCTGAAATCCTCAGTCAATGAGTCCCTAATCCAATCCATGTCTGCTAACAGAAATAGTAGCAAAGCCAGTCCAGGCATTAAAAATATGTTTTCAGCTTAATAAAAGGATGAGTTTAATTTTAATTCTTTCATAAACACATGAAAAAAAGAGATAATACAGGCACTCTGTTTGAAAAAGTGCCTAGATTAATGGCTGCCATTAAAAGTCCCTGTCCTGAAGCAGAAATTCTCTTTCAGTTCTTGTACAAAGAGAGGGGCAAATCTCCATTATTAAAGAATGTATGCATAAACTTACAATGAGTTTGGACATTAAAAGTTAACAGAAATCATGCAATATTTAACAGGGCAGCTGTAAAATAAACTGCATTAACAAACCTGACAGGTAATCTCTGAGTGTTTGCAGTGAGCATGTTGAACCAACACTGTATTCAGTGTGCAAACAGCTGCGGAAGAAGTTCTGTGCAAGCGCTGCGATTTGCCTTCAACACTGTTACAAACAAATCAAATACTTTGCATTGTATTTGAATGTCTCTGAAAGCTTTTCAGTTAGTTTGCTGTTCGTGTTGTTTGTAAACTCAGTAATTCCGCATAATATTGCGCCAAGAGGCTAAGAATCAGATCGATGTCAAAGTCCAATCAACCATATGAATTTTGTTAGCAACACACTGTGTGTTGATAATATACTATGCACTAATGAAAATGTGAGAAGATGCATCTAAACGCCATCTTGCAGACTGCTGTCTGCTAGTTAGCTTTGCTAGCAGATTGTCGGTGTCGGCCTACAGCCAGGGCTCACATTGGAGGAAAAACCTCACATTAACGCTCAAATTCCTACATTTCACTTAAGCGTCAACAACGAGTTACCGGAAATGCAGTCCAACCACAAGTTTCTATGAAATCCACGCCACGGAAACCGGACGGCTACGTTGTCTAATGCAAAATAACGAAACCACAGCCGCTTTCAGGGGAGGACTCCGCTGATCTTCCGCAATTACACGGAGTGCTATGGAGTTAGCTTTTAAGCCAACACCGGATAAACCCAGAAAGTGTCTTGTTTACCGGCCCAGAGGAATCCACTTACTCGGACACCACCAATCTCTTTAAACGCCACTGGCCCCCGGCTAATTTAATTGCACCGTATTAGAATATTTACGGGCTTGTTTAATCTTGTAGTAGAACCAAAGAGTGTAGAAAAAAATGGAAAAAAAACCCCAGCAAGGTCGGGCGGCGGGGGCCTGTATCGCCACAGTGAGATAAATGTATTTAACTCACTCGGGGTGTTTTATTTCCCCTCCTCCTAAAAAAAAAAAAAAAAAAGTAAACGAAATTTGCCTTTATATCTTGTATAAATTTAGATGGTTTCCAAGGAAAGGCGGTGCACGTCTGGGCCGAAGTAAGCTAACGCTAACATACTGGCTTCCATAAACAGGGTGTTAACGCGCCCACATTAACGCTCCCTCTATCCCTATAGTGTTGACTTTTTACAAGCTTAATTAAAGAAAGCTAATGCTGATACGGTACAGAATTAAGCCATGTTCGTAGATTAGATATTATTGTAATTTACAAACATCTGATGGTAAATTTGTTTACAGGACGTTTGATTCAGCCCAACCCTTATGTGTCAACCTGAATCCAAAGCAACATCTTTACATTTAAGATTGGAACACAAGTCACTTTGCATGCAGCATATACAACACGCGATATTAATTATTGTTATTTTTAAAATCTTTTTTTATTTATTTACTTTTATTTTCAGCGACTGAGTAGCTTTTAAGAGTCGTATTTTAGGCCAAGAAGCAGCTCCGCTGACTGGGCCATTATTGCCTTCACTGGCAGCAGTTTTGAACGGCTAACAAGAACGCCGCTTTAACGGACCCCTCAACCTTTCGGCGACATTAAGAGTAGTTAATATTTCGTAATTGCCTGGATGTATTACACACAAATGGCTGCCACCATCTACCCACCCGCTTCTGACACAAAGTCCCGAGATTAACCCCCCCACCCTTACGGCAAACACTCAAGCAACAACTCCTAATAAAATAAGCTTATCGTTAGCAACCCGATGCTAACTGGCGGCTAAGCGGCTAGCTGCTGCTCCCCCACCCCCAGGCAGCTCGATTATACCACAATTCACCAGCTAATGGGATTAACATTTAACCGTTAAACCGCGATAACGCAAATAAAACAGCTCGACGTTGCCTTACCTGATTCAATCTGCGCCTGTTTTTGCGTTTTGGCATTGACTGGAAAGCAAGACGGCGTATTCCTCCGATCCACGCATCAACGAACGGACGGCACAGCGCTTAGCTTCCTAACTAGCTAAGCCAGCTAGCGTAGATCTGTGAGGAGCAGCCCTTTCCGAGCGCACAGGCTACGGCTGGGGAGCTTGACAACCGGGGCGGAGAGGGGAGGGAGGGAGGAGAGGAGAGGGTGGAGGGGGGGAAAATCACACCCACAACGCCTGGTGTGGATGACAGCGCACTGGCAAGTCAAACCCAGCTAATTTTAAAAGTCACTATTCCTCACCGACGAGGGAGCCTGAATTGTCACCTTTGCAAAACCCCCAACAGCTGCGCGTGTCCGTAGCTCGACTCTCAAGCCGCCATCGAGCCAACGACGAGATGGGCGCGGTAAACCCTGCAGTCGGCGCTGGGAAACCCCACGTTGCAGCAGCAGCGATGGAAGGAGCAGCTTCGACTCGAGTGGAGTGTTTTTTACAGAACTGAAGGCGCAACTCCTAGTTGTTTCTTTTCAGCAATCTTTCACACGTCTCATTTGCAACATGTATATATTTCAGTTAGATGCTTAAAGTACATGATGTTCGTTTTAAGCCCCACCACCTCGCAAACCAGCCTGAATAAAACGATCAAAGTAAAGTAGGAAGCAGAGGTGGGCTGAGGATCAAAACAATGTACTTAGTACAGTAGCACAACAATATGTTTACTCAGTTGTCTATTAAATTACTAAAGTGAGAGTAAAAGGTTACACGGTAAAGAAGCTGATTGTAACATCTCTTTAAAAATAATTTTAAAAAAATGTATCATATAGACAAGTTATGTGGAAATCTGTGTAGCTTGAAAAACTAGACAAATAACATGATTACAAAATAGCAAATGGAACCACATACAAATGAAGCCATAAAAACCATACACCTATATATTACATATAAAACATATATTATGTGTCTGATATATTGCAAACTATATCAGACAGACAAAATGTCTGATATAGTTATAGTTATGTTAATATCTTTGTAGATAGAAAGACTAGAATGAAAAAATAGACATAAATAAATAACCTGATTAAAGGTTATTTACAGGTTAACTTACAGGTTAACTTATCATATAGACAAGTTATGTTGAAATCTGTAGCTTGAAACAAATAGACAAATAACATAAAGCCATAAAAACCATGCACATCACTTTTCCAATAAAAAACATATATTATTTGTCTGATATATTTCAAACTATATCAGACAGACAAAATGTAGTTATGTGAATATCTTTGTAGCTTAAAGACTAGAATGAAAAAAATAAACATAAATAAATAACCTGATTACAAAATAACAAATGAAGCCAGATAAAGCTGTATAATTTTTAATATTTACAGTAAGGTTTATAGAGATGATATTTACATACTGAATATAAAGGCACAAGTGAATGTTTTCTCATTGTTCAATGTTAAATCAAACCATACATTTATTGATTTATATTAGTTATAATTACCAAAACTATGTCTATATGCTAAGTGCCAGAAAGCGTGGTGAGAATATTTTTTTTATTTTTATTTTTTTGGTAGCTTCCCTGGAATTCAAATGTTTATAAACACTTATCTGGGATAACTGTATTTTAAAGAGCATGACTTGGGTCATAAATATATTTATGTGTGTGTTGGAGGAGAGCAGAAGCTAAACATAGACAATAAAATTTCAATTTTAAGATCTACCAAATTCTCGCCAGATAAGTTGGACACTGCCAAACATATCAGAGTTTATAGTTTCAACATTGTCACTGTATAAAAAAGGTGCTTTGAAAGTTGCAGAGGTAAACCATTTATGAGCATTTCTGCTGGTTTATGTTCTCTAGAGGTCAAACAATGGAATGAAGAGAATACATTAGAAAATTACACTTGAAAGAAAAGTAGGAAGTTGCAATGTTACAAGATCTGGGCTCTAACTTCTTATACAAATCAAATCCACCATTGGTGTTGCTGTTGAGAAACTATTGTGATAAAGAAATTTTGTGGAGCATATTTAGATTTAATTTCTGCTTGTGAAACAAATAAATCAAAGCATTTAAAGTTGAATTTCCAGGCCAAGCAGTGTGGCTAGGTATTGAAATATTTATTTCCACTTCATCTGGATGTTTTTAGAAGTCAGATAACTGCACCACTGTTGTCCAGGTTGTTGGAACATGTGCAGATTTTTGTCTTTTCCAGAAGTGGTTGTAAACAAAGTGCTGGGACTTCTTCACTTTGCTCTGCCATTTTACAGGGGGCATCTGCTTCTTTCTCACCTGATCCCTGTCATCTTCCTCTCACACACCAGCTTTCTCCATACTCTGCCTCACAGTGTCAATTAAGCTTCTCTGTGTGCTTCATCATTTCCTCTCTTCCATCTCAACATCTAACAGGATTTCCCTATATATCTGCCATCCCTCTGCTATCTCAGCCTTGCCTCTTACATTTGTTTCTAAACTGCTCAGCTTGATCTGTCTGTTATTCTGATCTTTGTTGTTTTGGTCTTCAACAGGGAAACTGTTAACATAACTTCTTCCACCTACAACTTTGTGTTTGTGCTTTAGAAAATCACCATCTGCTTCATGTAGCACTACTGAGAAATCTCAACATTGAACTAATATGTTTCACCCAGTAAAAGTAATTTCACCAGTCCATGTGCTGAATTTTAATATATATTTTTTTCAATTTCATTCAAGTAATCTAATAATCATTTGGTCTTTCATTGCAACAGGAGTCTTTCCTAAAGAAAAGCAGCCTCCACCTTATGACTGGGACTAAACTAAAATTAGTTTGATTTCACACAAGCTATATAAAATACATTTCTGCTAATATTTTTCTGTCTTCAGCTAAAGTCCAATTTTTTATGACTACATCATTACATCAGCTTTCATTTTGGGCCATTAGAGAAATGCCTCCTATCTCATAAAGTTAATTAGTGCTGGTCTGTGAAGTAAGCAAAAAAAAAGTGACTATGCAGAAATGTTCTGACTTAACAGCCATTTTTCTTTTCAAACAATGCAGTCAGCTCACATGCAATAAAAATAACTCAGGAAAACACAAAGGCACATCACGATGATTAGAATGAATTTAATACGAAACTTGTGTTATGGTGCAGGAAATGTATTCAGCAGAACCAAATACATGAGAGGATGATAATCATCTGTTGAGTGTATCCAGTTCAACATATATTTAGCTGATCATTCTTCTTATTTTGTTTCTCTCAGTCTCACTCTCCCACCCTTCACCTCACCCATTCAACATTTCATCCCATGCATCTTTTTCACTCATCCTCTTTCATTAAAATCTCTCCCTTCTCTCTGTCCTGCAGATATCGAGGGCTCAAAGTGGGTTCAGATGACATAATGCCTGAGATAGCCCCACTAATTGCACATTAATTTCTACCACAATGGCTCAACTAACATGCATTGCTAACCCACATCCTCGAATTAATGGCTACAGCTCGGTCCATCAATGTTTTCCTCAATAGTTTAATACAAAGTTTTGCCTAAAAAGGAGGCTCAAGCCTAAAAACCTTACATGGTTCAAAATCAGCATAAACAACCAATGAAAACATAAAACTCTGTTACGTCTTAGAATTACATGTCCCACAATCAGGTAAATGTTTAGGACTATCTTTGTCATGAAGGCATCCAATAATGTTGATGTAAAATTGCATTACAACATTTAAATGAGCTAATTCAAAGATATAAATGTCAAAGAAAACGTAATTGTGTCATATGCACTGGACACACAAAAAAATCAAAACAGCGTTTAGAAAGGGATAAGGAGGTAAAAATGGATCAGAGACACAAAAGTACACAACATTTTGCTGGTAAAATAAATGCAGGTTTCATGTTTTTGGTTCCCTTTCCCTCATTTGTCACACAAGTTTCTCAGATCCAGCCGAACCTGTTGGAATACATGAAGTGGGCTAAAAGCACCCAAAAAGCATCACTTTGTGCCCTGATCCAAAGAAATTTGAGAACAGATGTGGAGCAAAGTATTAAAATAAAAATACATTAAAAATAAAAACAAAACAAAAAAAAGTCAAAGGTCCATTTCACATTCTGGAAAAATATTCTGTGAGACAAAAGCATGCATTGCATTATATGTGGGATAAAACTAACACAATATTTGAGGAAAATTGCAGCATAGCAGTCAGACACGGTGGTGGTGGTGTGATGGTCTGAGGCTTGTTTTCTGCTGGATGACTGGACATTTCTGGTGAAATCTTGAATTCTGCTTTTTGACAGAAAATCCTGAAGGAGAATATATGTATGTGTTTGTATCAGTTTGTGATTTTAATCTCAAGACCACAATATAAAACACACCAACTAAGTGATGCATGGTTAGCTAAAAAACCTATAATATTAGAGTGGCCTAGTCAAAGTCTGGATATAAACTAAACTTGCATTTGTGTAGATTAAACTCAGTGGGCAGACCACCTAATTTATATCACATGTTGATGTGTCTATGGGTGAATCACTTACCCCCAAGTTGCATGTTGGTGTGTAAATCAGTGCTTTTAGTGGTCAGTTTGCTTAGAAAATCATTCTAGTCCATTTCCTTAATAAATTAAGTCTCTCTGAAAATTTTAGATTTTTTTACTCCATATAGCTATGTCTGATATTAACATTAGTTTG
Organism: Micropoecilia bifurca; assembly: GCA_903067075.1. NCBI lineage: Eukaryota > Metazoa > Chordata > Actinopteri > Cyprinodontiformes > Poeciliidae > Micropoecilia > Micropoecilia bifurca. The sequence goes on along the minus strand of CAEGAF010144329.1, from coordinate 24,429 downwards.
GTGATCTGAAATGTTTTGGTGAAATCTCTACATAAATAAGTCCCTAATTTATGGTAAAATACCAGTACCTTTAGTTGCCCGAATTTAAATACGTATAAATGCGGTAAAATTTAAATTTATGTAAAATTATGGGTGCCAGTTATTTTACCATAAATTAGAGGGTTTTTTGTTATTGTTTTTATTGTATCTTTTTACTTCACTGTGTATAATTAAGATTCTGTAAAATATTCACATTTTTACATAATTTTAATTTGCATTCTAGTTTTTACAAAAGATAACTTAAAAAAATATACAACTATAAAAAACTTTTCAATATTGAGATAATGTACAAAGACCACATGTAACCCAGACTTCCAAAGGCAGATATAGACACTGATTACTTCCCTAATTTGTGTGCGTACACAATATCTAATTGTTGTGAAAGGAAATTTTGACTACTAAAACATATATAAAAATGTGTTCAATCCATTTTTTTGGCATTTTCATATTGAGTCTGCAAACTGTTATGCTACAGATGCATTCATACTTAGCAAATAATTTGCACATGTATTCGATTGATATGTTCACCATGTTATGATTTTGTAAGTCTATGTTAAATTGGGAGCTAACTTTCTTTACAATGTGACCTGCATCTACAGGTTTTTATTTTATTGTCTTTACAAATCAATAATCAAAATGCTGCAATAAAATGTATTTGTTGCTCTGAACAATTTGAGACAAATGTTAATAATCTTGTATATTATTCATATAACGCTGTGGAACTAAAATAATGACTAGTTTTCCTATAAACTTTTTTCTGTTATCTAAATCAAAGATATTTCAAAGAATGTGTGAGAAAAGCTTTGTATTTTACAAACACAAGATGTTATTTAATACTGCAGTACCGCTGCAGTGACGCCTTTTCATCGCTAGGTGGCAGTGGTTCGTAACAGTCAAACCATTAGGCTGAATAAAAGAAAAAAAAAAATAGTTCCGATCACGTGAATACACAAGAAATCAATCCAAGAGTATAATAAGAGTAGATTCATGTGCTGTAGAAAAACACATTCTGGAGTTCAGTCTTTGTTAAAAATGTTTTAAATCAATAACAATAAAATAAAAATATTTATATATTTAATATTCCAGATTGATTTTGTTTTAAAATTTCCTGGCTAATTGCTACATTCTGAAGTCAGATTAAAGCAATTGCTACTTCAGTATTTTTTGTTTCATTTCTGTGATAATTAACTTTTCAATAAAGTTTCATTATCTCATTTTGAATCACAGCAATAAAATGCTAATTTCTTTCAGCCTGTGATATAAAGTTTTAGTTCAGCAGGCTGCTGAAAGTTTTCATGGACATTCCCTTTCATAAATGTGCACAATTAAGCTGTATTTTTGTTATTTCATCTGTAGTGCTGGAGGATATCAATACCATTTCCTTTCCTGTTTCCTATTTCCCCTTTTGCTTTCCTGCTTGTCTTGTGGCTCTTTTTTCTCTGTGAGCAGACAAGAAGAAAGAACTGGTGTAACGAGAGATACTGCAATTTGAGATTGTGTCTGAGACGCTCTGTAAATATTTGAAAAGCGCGTCCCTTTTATTGAGCGAGCTGCGGTTCACAGTTTCACAAATCTTGTGATGCTGTGCAAAAACATGCATACAAGCAGCACAGAGTAACCTGAAAAATATGCAGGGTTAATTGAATGAATGGGTGTGTTTTTTTTAACAGGGGTAACATGTATCATCCCATTTACTTTTAGAAAGACTATAGGAATCTAGAAGAGAACTGGAAAGTTTTGTAAAGTACTTTGTTAACATCTTATATTCTTGTGAGTCCTCCTTAAAAATCTCACTTAATACTAAACTCACCTAATCCTGTTCATACTGACTGGCTGCAGCAGGCTGCATTCACAGAAAAAAAAACTATGTATGCTCAGTTTTGTATATATTTAGAAATGCAGTTTTTATGATATAAAGCACTTTGAACGACTTTGTTGCTGAAATGTGCCAAACAAATAAACTTAATTGATTGAATTAGCAAAACATGCATTGATTTAAATGGTGAAAGGAAGGCTTGGTACAGTGTCAGGCAAAAGTATCCATGACCTTTGAACAACCAGCGTGTGACTGGTTGTTTAAAAAACACAGGCTCAATATTTCTCTGGAGGAGCTGCAGAGATCCACAGCTCAGGTAACATGTCAACAAGTCAACTATAAGTTATAAATCTGGACTTTATGAAAGAGTGGCAAAAAGTAAAAGGCATTATTGCTGAAATTAAATTATAAGACTTGCAGCTTGTTCTACAGCCATATAGAGGAGAGTGCCGTGATCGGATGATATCAAAATGAATCTTGTTTACCTGTAGAAAAATCTTATATATGGCAGAAAATAAAAACTGTATTTTACTCTTACACTATTGCCTGCATTGTGAGACATGATGTTAATGAAAGGAAGCTGTGGGGAGTCTTTACTAAAGCAGGAAGAGGGAAGACCGTAGAGTTTATGGGAATGTGAAAGGAGCAAAATAAAAGACCGTTCTGCAAAAAAAAAAATCTACCAGGGGCAAAGATTTACCTTCCAGCCGAACCATGAGCCTGAAGCACAGATGGTGATATTCAAATCATGACCAGATTAAATAACAGTCCAGGTAAAGATGAACCTAAATCAAATTGATTGTGGCATGAATTCATTTAACCACAAATGTATTTTTATGAATATTATTTATTAAATCTGACTGAGCTTGGTCTATTTTACTGAGAAGAATGTGGAGTAATTTCAGCCTCGATGCACAAAGATGCAGGAGACATGCAATAATAAATATGGAGACCACACATTTGTACAAAAATATAAATAAACATCTCTCTGCTTCCACACACAAAATGATGCATAACCTTGTGTTGTTATATTAAGGTAAAAAATAAATAAATAATAATCATTTAAGTTTGTGAATCTAATATGACAAATCATGAGAAAGTTCCAGGGTTGTGAACACCAATGCAGGCAATGTGAGAATTTGATAAATCCACTCTGCGAGTCCTTCAGTCATTATTGGCTAAAGGTTCAGCTATAGTTCAAACTTCATGCTGGGAGGATAAGGCCTGACCACTGCGCTGCCTAATTTTGATTGCTAATTCTTCTTCAAGGAACAAAATGCAGGCAAGTCACCTTCACTACCACTACTTCACTACTTCAGAACCATCAAGTTTCAAAATTGAAAACATCAATACAGGTTAGCATACATGAAGCAGATCTGCAGGGCTTTTTATTATTATTGCATTAATCCATTCACATCTAACATGTACAGATCATAAACCAGATGATCTCATGCTTCTTTTGCTCTCAGGGTGCTTTGCCCTTCATGTCCAGCAGTAATTTAAAATCTAATTTGTCACACCACAGGACTCTTCATTTCACCTCGGTTCATGCTAAAAGCATTCTGGCCCACAGAAGCCGTCAGTTGTCCTGGATCTTTTATATATGCTTCTTTTACATCTAAAAAAGGTTTAACTGCACTATATGAACAAAACAATGAACTCCCTTTATTGCCAACGATTGTGGGACGTCCTTCTGAACCTGTGATGTATGGCCAGAACCTATACATTGTACAGCAGCGTATTCTTCATGCTGTGCAGATTGGCCCATGATTCTCAGCCATTTTCAGTTCTCTTCATTGCCAACAGAAAATTACATGGATCCCTAAATATATTTGAATGTTATGCAAACAATGAACCCCCTAAATTTGTTCCAGTTCTGCTGAACCCCCTGCAACACAAATAGGTAGACATTACACTTCTACATGTTTGGTGTCAGTCTCACTAGATTCATCATTGTGCAGAGAAATCAGAAGCCCTTAATATGCTATAGCTCTGCATCTCTAAAATACAAAGAAAGTCTTTCAATTGAATGTTCCTGAATCATTTTAAAAATGTTTTTCAAGAATTTTGATCAATAAATTGGTGCAGAAGGGTCTGAAAATTGACATAGGGTTTTTAAGACCTTTTAAAACCTCAGCATCGTAAATGGCACGAACAATGTCTGCAGATCCTTTCCTGGGTCTAAATCATTTTTTTCAATGTACAAGTAGTTTAATTGTAACATTTGCTGTATTGCTACCCATTTTGGACAACCTTGAAACAACATTTATTCCAAATGAGGATTTATACGTAGATAACTAACCAACTAACTACAACTCAAAATTCCTAAGAGTGTTTTATTATCTTCTTTTTCTTCTTTGCTTTTCAAAGTTAGATTTAAAACACTGATGAAATCATACATTTTCAGTGTTTTTTTTATTTTTTTATCAAATTGCAGGCCTGAGATCATTTATCTCTCTGGTCAGAACTAAGGATATATCAGATGTATTTTTTATTTGGAATAAATTCCAAGCATATTTTGGCAATTGAATATTCCTCATCAGAAACCACTAATGAAAAGCAACATATTTTAATTTTTGTTTTTAAAAACAGCATATTAAGCTGTAATTCAGCCTTTGTCCTTTTGTGACCAACATTGGAGGAGTAAAAGTATGTTTGTTTGATTTTTGTGTATTTTCCTGTTAAAATAAATTTCAAATAAAATTCCCAGCAAAAAAGAAAAAAACCCAACAGAAAATCGGTTTGTAGATCTTAAAGATATACAATGGGAAGTGATTTTCACATGGAAATAGGGTAATAAAATAAAAAATATATATATCTTTCTACGGAATGTACTGCTAAGTTATTTGAAACCAATTTTTGTTGGTATGCTTTTTTTTATCACTGCTACCTGATGGGGAAAAATATCTGTACATGCCCAGATTTAAAAGTTTAGTTACTCATTTTTCTATTCTTGTTTGTTAAATGCACTATTTTAACCTCTTTATTAAAGGAAGTCTTTGAGCAAATGGGCCACATGTTAAATACTAGGCAGTACTAATTAGTGTTCTAATTTAATTTAAAGTATTTTATAATATTCAATGAACACAAACCATACTAGGAAAGATCACTTATTTTAGAAATTAATCTCATACAGCTACATTCATATTTATAATGATATACATTTTCATGTTTAGACATGAAAACAATTGCTTTGCTTTTAATCTGAGCTGTAGCTCATGTTAAATTTTACGCATGCTTTTCTTGGCTAAAAGGATTTTACCTTTCCACACAGGGTCCATACAATAAAGAAAAATAGCTTTTATTAAACATCCTAAGCTAACTTTGTTAGATTAAATCTTATATGGTCTACAGCTCAATTTTTTGACATAGAGATGAGCGTACATAAAAAAACCTTTTTTCCCCTAGTATGTTTTTGTTGCCAGTGGCAAAACGTGTTAAGATTAACAAACTTCAAGTATAAATTTTACAATTCAGAAACAAGAAAATAATAAAAAATATTAAAACACATTTTGTAGTATCTACATTTTTCTTAACTTTACATATTTATGTTAGGGATTTCTGCCAAATTACACGTAATCTGAAAACTTGATTCTGTTGACACTCTTCTTTTGTTGTTGATAAGCACACTACATGGCCTAGAAATTACTTTGAATAAAAGCTATGACTATTTAAAAAAAAACCCAACCTGAACAGTATTTTATCAGCTGCTTGTGTTAGTAAAGCCATTGGATCGAGGGTTAGCCATCACAGGGTTAACTTCCTCAGACCTACCACCCGGATGCAGTCATTCACATGGCTCTGACAGCATCTGGTGGTCACAGCCATTAAATCCCATTCTCATCCCTGTAAAGCCAAACGGGCAGCAGACGCAGCCAACCACATTCCCGATCTTGAAGCCATCTGACCAATTGTGGGGTAAAGGGGGAGGGAGCAGCACTGATCTTCTGTTTGCAGCATCCCAAGAGCAGCCTCTGTTGTGTGAAATACAAGAAAAAGGGCAAGACAGCGGGAGTGAATCCAAGGAAGCAACTCGAAGAACTGGAAGGGTGGAATCGCTTGGGGGGTGGCAGCCAGGATAGGGTTACTTTTGATCTGTGGAGTTCATCCTTAGAGCAAATGGCTGTTGTGTCAGTGTAAACAGCCTGTGCAGTACCTGCATTGCTGAAGGGGGAAGGAGAAGAGGAGGAGGAGGCGGCACAGACACTGGAACAAATGTTACCTCTTCCTATGAATGTTTCCTGCTGTTAAGTAGCCCCAGTCCTGCTGCTGCTCACCTCTTAACATGCATGTTGTATGTTGAGGTACGTATGCATATCTAATCTGAGGGTAAGACCTGCTCATGTTGGCAGGATTAGCAGCCGAGATGCAGCACATCTTAACTAAAAATAACATCAAGAGGAGCATGACATGAACCCATGCAAAGAGCTGCGAGCGTTTGTTTTTGTGCAGAGCAGGGCAACGCAGACTGAGCTACAGCAGCCGACTAAAACCAGCCTTTGTTTTTCATTGGTTGGCTTCAGTTGCACATGTTCCTCATTAAGTGCAAAAGCAGACAGGATGAGGAGGGAGGAATGGATCATATGTCTGTGCCTTCCTGTGTCACTATAGAAAGCATGCTCTTTTAAAAAAGGAACCTCTTCGTATGTGTAAATCTTGGGGAAAAAGTGCTATTCGCTCTCATGGGACGCGTGTAGTACGCAAGTAGGTGGGAGGAACATGGGCTCAAGCCATGCAGTGGATATTTATGGAACCACTGTGTGTGTGTGTGTGTGTGTGTGTGTGTGTGTGTGTGTGTGTGTGTGTGTAGGTGTGTGTGTGTGTGTGTGTGTGTGTGTGTGTGGGTGTAAGTTGAGTTTGATGTCTGAAAGTGCTGCCAGCACATTTCCTAGAGGTGAACGTTACAGTTAGAGTGGTTAGTATTCCTCTGACTTTATGAAGTATGTACACCAGATTCCTCCTGTACGTTTGTTACCCACATCCTGCCAAAAAAGCAGAAGAAGAAGAAAAAGAAGAAAAAAAACAGAAACACCCACCGCAACCTTGCTGGCACTAACAGCCAGGGGCTAAATAAAAATCTGGATTTCTAAAAAAATGATTTAAGCATATCATCAACAGAAAGATGTAATACATGTTTTACTTGTCTCCTTTTGCAGCTCATATGGAGGAAGAACCATCAATGCCTCAGCAGACCATAAACCGATGGCAGGACGACTGTGCTGACCATGAGGCACGTTAGAAACTAAGCAACACGTCAACATCCACACCGAAATAAAGGGAAAAAGTTTGAGAAAATCTGCTTGAGAAACCTACACCCGACCATGGCTCTGAACACTGCCAAGACAGCGTCAAGTTTTCTCTCGACAACTGCAACGACCGCCACGGACCCGTTGCTCTCAACGAGCCTCGGACCCAGAGAAAACATCACCTCAAGAACATTTATGACTGTTACCCTAACAACGACAGCAGCAACAACAAACGAGAGCAGCTTCAACGCCACGGCGGCTCCAGACGTGGTGATTGAGGGATCGAGTGTTGGAATGCTGCTGGTGCCCTTCGGCATCATCACCCTCATTGGCCTAGCGGTGGCAATAGTAAGGAACTGATTCAAGATCCTCCTATGTTGCTCTTACCTCCTCTTGATGATCTAGTTAATAGATATTTTAATGCATTTTTTTAATTACAGATGCTGTACATTCGGAAACGGAAGCGGTAAGTCTTTACATTTTGCTGAACTAGTATCTCTACAAGAGGCTAAAGGAAGTTTTCTTTCTTTTTTTAGTTTGTTGCATAATTTGAATCTAAAGATGTAACTTAAGATGGACAAAAGTGGGAGTTTTATTTTGCATGCAAAAAAAACTCAATTTGCATCGTCTTTATGTTTTTAAAGTGAACTTGCGACCTCTAAGAAAAATGGCTGATTGGTCAGACATTTATAATAATGTTGAGAGCATTATCATGAGGCATGTTGAGGGAGATTCACCCTGCTAAAACATTTAATTTGATGCCCTGCTGAATGTTGAAGAAAGACCGAACACCAGAAAGCCTGAGGCCTTCAGAAGAAAGACTTGCAACTTTGGAGTCTGAAAAAGATAAAAACAGCCATTCTGTTATATGTGAAAGAAAGAGACAGTTTGTTTACCTTTCCTGAAAGGAGGAAACTTCTGCTTTCTAAGAAAGGCATGAAGGCCAGAAAGAAGTTTGTTAGAGAGAATATAGACAAAGATCAGGATGTTCTTGGCACATTTAAGCCTAAAATTGAATTATTTTGACACCAGAATGGAGGAGTTTTAGAGTAAACCAGATATTTTTTGTTAACTTAGCAAAACAAGCTTAATTTCTATAATGTCTTCCTATAATTAAATCCTTTTCTGTTTCATAGACAAATTTAAAAGATGTCGATACGTGAACATTCCTTTAGGAAGAACACAAAAGGGGTCTCCTAATTTTTCCCCACAACATTTCAATATGAAAAATGCTATCAGATTCACATCTATTCATCAATACTCCAACTCGGTCCAACTAAAAAAATGTCCAACGCCACCGGAACAAGAGCAGTTAATGAAACACAAACTATTTATGAAATCAAACGTCCTCTTGGATGCATTCGCTGTCCTGTAGGAAACATGAGGTGACAGAGGGGAGGAACAACTCATTTCTCACAGGAAGAAACCTCCAGCAGAACCAGACTCTGTCTGTGTTTCAGGTTAGAGAAGCTGAGACATCAGCTCATGCCCATGTACAACTTTGACCCGGCTGAAGAACAGGACGACCTGCTGGAACAGGAACTACTGGATCACGGACGGGACGGCAGCCTCACAGGTCCAAACGCCAAGGTAGGCCGAGAAAACATCAGCACTTTTCTAATCTAAGCTACACATAATTATGATACACCTCGGGATCTTTTGGTCAAATTTTTCTTTTTTTAGTTTTTAATGTGTTCTTGTGAATAAAACTTTCACTTGGTTATGAATATGATTTATTCTGTCTTTGTGTTAATTTTTGCCTTTTTTTATTTCTTTTTAAAGTTTTGACAAAAGGGGCAAATATGGTAAAGTATCACCCATGTGACCTTTGAACCTCTTCTTCTAACCTCACTGTTCTTCCCTTCACTCATGCTGTCCCTGTTTCAGTATCCATAGGCAAAACCTTTGAAACATTTAAAAAAATCTTATCTAAAGAAAATTAATTGACATAAAAAAACAATTTTCCTTAAAGTTTCTTTCTGTGAACCTGCACCCTAATAATCTATCACTTACTTTCATTATTTATCTTTCATCCATGAATTCATAGAAGATGTAGCTACTGAAGGCCACACAAAACTGAGCAAAAACCTTTAAAATGGAGCCTTGTGATGCAAAATGTGGGACTAACAAGAAAACTAGCATAAACCATGCAGTATAAGTAAAATCACACGGTGTAAGTTTTTGTTTTAGACAAAAAAAATCCACATATTTTTATTAGTTGGACACATTAAAAAATTACTTTCTGATTATAAAAGTTATCTAAGCACTTCTTACAGAAGTTTTCAGCTGCCCTCAATTCATTCATCTGTTTAATTACTACCTGGCAAATATGTGCCTTAATATGAATTAGTGTTTGATTTACCAAAGCGATAAGTAAATAAATATAATTAAAGTCAAGGTTGGATTTTCCAAGCTTTTCAGATTAAGTTGCTGTGACAACTGAGTTTGTTTTTGGGAGTTTTACTCGTATTTATCAGGGATAATAATAAATTTACCAACATTTATGTTTGTGGCATATGGTGTTAATTGTACAGCTGATCAAAATTTGAATGTTAAGATTAGAGCAGAAGCTTTAATTACCATCTAACATGTAAAAAGTCATTTTTCTACACATGAATGTTACACTGTAAAACTGGTGGTTTAACTTGAAAATGTAATTTAAGTCAACAAGAAAATTGTTTTGGTTTTAACTGAGAAATTAAAGTTCATGAAGTTGATTTAACAACAAGAGACAAGTTGTTTAAATGTTTTTAGTTCTTTAATGTTAAATTGTGAGTTTAAACTTAATGCTGCAATTTAAACCAAATAATTATTTCACAATGTGCAAGAAAAAACTGCTTTCTCCTAGTGAAAGTCACATTTCTCTATTATTTTAATTCAGTATCAAGTTAAATTAAATATTTATTTCACTTTAGAATGATTTAAATTATAGTTTCAAATTGCATGAACAAAATTTTTGATCTGATAGTTAATTTTATTAACCATGAAAATGAATTGTTTAAAACAGGACATTACCCTCAAGCTTTAAAATAAACATTTGCCTTAATAACAAATAGAGTCATATTAATATAATGCACTTCACTCTCAGGATACAAAAACAGGCCGCTAAGCATTCTGGGAAATAGTTTCCACTCCTGTCTCTTTCTTCAGTTTTTTAAGTGCTAACAAAAAAACTCTTATGTTATTCAACTTTTGGAGGTTTGATAAAATTAACAAAAAGTTGACACAACTTACTGTTGTAGGTTTCTCTCTCACAAACTCACACAGTCAGATTCAAATCTAAAACTCACTAAATTTATTTGGCCTAAAGAGTAGCAGACAGTAGACACAACTAAAGGCGGCTCAGATGTTTTACAGCGTAAATAAAAACCTACACCTTTGTCCGCATCAACACCATTTCTAGACAAAACAGCAGCAGTTACAGTGGACTCGTTATAAACTTCCTCTGCTTTCTCCTCTGCAGACTCTCACAACCTCCCAGGGGACATCGCAGCGACCAAGTCGTCTGGTCTTCACAGATGTTGCCAAAGCCCTGAATGCTTAACGGCCCCTCTGCCCTGCCTGGTCAGCCCCGGCCTGCAGGAGAGCTGCAGACTTTCTCACATCCCCAGACACAGACTGCCACTAACGAGGGGAAAACAAAGGGAAGCTAGACTTAAGCTGGAGGTCTGATAAATGTTGTCTTCACAACGTGTCAAGTGGTTGTATCAAAGAAAAAACTCAGTGAGAACAATGCAAAGGGTCAGTAATGATCTTGCACTATTATTATTATTATTATCATTCACTGGGGGGCCAATTAAGTGTGGCACCCTTGTTTTTTTAAAACTATGCTCCGTCTTTGTTAAAATATTTAATAGCTCGTCAGTTTCTTGCATCAATGTTTCTGTTTCATACGAGGAAATTGTGAATCTGTTCTAGTGATTTTGTGGTCTTACACCTCGTATGCTGGATGTGTCGCCATCCTCAATCTGTTTTCCTCCCTATTTGTCTTCTTTACAGACTGTGGATGAATATCATTTCCATCTGTACACATTAAAAATAAAAATCCAGAGGAAAAAAGAAAGACAGCACAAATCCATGGCAACAAATGAAGAGTGTGATATTTTTATTGATAAGCAATATAGAAGCAAGGTAACACAAATCACAATGTAAAGAATCATAACAAAACATATATCACAGGTTTGTGAGTTGTATTAAAGAAGTGGATGAGGACATATCAATAACATAACTATTACATTGTGTTAAAGGTAAGGCATTAAAGATGATTTCTCAAGTTACAGTTCAACTTTTCAATAGTTGAAACTAGATCAAGTACTGTATGTAACTATATAACTAGCAGTAAGATCACAAAACGACATTGTCCCCTTACAGAAAGAGTAAATATCCAAACACAGCTCATGTAAAATAACACACTGACTTAGCTGGAGTTAAATTAAGAGGCGCCTTTCAGGATGACTCTCATTCACTTCTGGTCATATCAATATAGTGAGATGAGATGTGTGTGTGGACTACTGCAGTACTATTCAAAAGTTATTTCAAGATTTTATGATCCACTCTGCCTGCAGGTCTGATGGAGACTTCGGGCCATAAAGGGCCACAAGTCTCCATATATCTCCATATATCCCTAAAAAATGGCCCAGGCTTGTTCTCTTCAGAGGTAGTCCAGGAGGGCTAAATAAGTAAAGTCAATGCAACGTTGAATAAATCGGTAATATGGCAGCAGCTTAGGCAACGGTGCTGAAATACATAAAACAAATGATGTATGAGTAAAAACAGAAAAAAAGTGTTTGAATGTAAAGTAAATGGGTGATTTTCAAGTAATAAGAAATGCAAGAATTTTTAAATTTGTAAAAATATGGTTCATTTCGACATTTCAATATGTCAGCGTAAGAACAGAAATCCCAGGAAGAAAAGATGTCCAGATATTTTAGATTAATTTGTAGGTTAGTTATCCGCTGCTGAGGCAGTTCTAAGGTTCTGTGGATTGTTTATCAGCAATCAGTATTTTATTATTAACAGAGAGCTGTCTGAAGATTTCAGATGACAGACAACAGCTAACTAAAAACTCAGACACTTTTTATCACGTGGGGGGTTGCAAACGCTAGTAGCTCAGAGTTTCTTAAAGATAACGTTACTGTTGTTAAAAGTCCACCTGTTCGTTTTAGCACTACAATACCCATGGTGCATCTGTTCGTTGCCATGGTGCTTCCATTTGTTTGTTCCGTTAGTTAAATAGTGTTAATTTAATCAGTAATAGTGACTACATGTTGGAAATTACTATTTGGTTCAAATTATGTTTCTACTAGAACTAAATTAGCAAAAGGGCATTTTGTAAATGGCTTCCTGCTCCAACCAGATGACAGTTCAGTATTTTCTTAGTCTGTCATCAAACCCTTGAAAATAAAAGCATGACCCATTCATTTAAATCAAGTGTGTTCAACCAGGAAGACGTCTCAAGGAGGTAGAAAACCAGCAGCTCTGAAGGACTGGTTGCAACATTTAGATGTTGACATTGATTTGCTATTTTAACACATCTCACATGAAAAACAGGCAAATTCTCAGCTCTAATCTCTTCTTTTACAAACTCAAGCAGTTCAGACTGTCTGCAACAGGTACGACTCTGACTGATAATAAATACCAAACAGAACCCCCCTTAAAATGTCAGGACCGTCTCCTTACGGCATGTTTAGGATGATCTGATGATAATTAACAGTAATTAATGTGCATCTATAGTGACCACTTGGTATTTGGAGGCACACATAGCTGAAGGAGCATTTAGTCTGCCATGGAGGACAACAAAGAGACTTAACAACTAGATCAACATGTTGTGAGTGTTTCTGCTCTCACTTAGAGCTGATCAACATGTAACCCCAGACGAGGCTGGTAATGAAACTGGCAACAACAAGAAAACTTTGTAATTACACAGTATACCTTTCTGATTTATTACAAAAATCAAATACCTATGTATGGAAAGCAAGTGACATTATCAATGACTTTTCTGCCCTATGATAACCAAAAATGTCTTATTTTCAGCTTTGGCCAGGATACAAACATGAGAGTTTTACTCTTAAGTTGACTTATTAATGAAGAACCAACCATTTTTTTGTCTACAGGCGTAACTCCTGTAATTATCTGCCTAATTTTATAACAATATATTTTTTTATTCTTCTTGTTTCTTCTAACTTCACCAATATAAGATCTAAAAATTATCAGTGCCCCTGCAGGAAACATGCAGGTTTAACGTTCATGTCTTGGGATTTCTGGCAGCACTGAACACACCGTTAAAAAAGTTGCCTTTTATTCATTGTGAACATGAAAATAAACAGAAACAAAACGTTTATCCAGAAAAAGCAGCAAACCTCTTAGTTAAGGGATTTCATTGAATCACTTCAATGAAAACTAGTGAGTGTTTTATGCCCAACTAATAAAATCATCTGTGCTTAACTGACACTTAAATACAGTGGCTTGCAAAAGTATTGAAACTTATTAAACTTTTTAGACATTTTGTTATATTGCAACCAGAAATAGTAATGTATTATACTGGGCTTTTTATGCAATAGACCAACAGGAGGCGATGCATATGTATAAACTGGACGGATGCATGTTTTAAAATGTATTTAAAGTACAAAACTGTATTTAAACCCTAATAATCTGATGGAACCAACTGCCTTGAGAAGCCACCTAAACCAAGGGATTAAACCGAGGAACACTGCAGGAATACAGCTGTGGAGAAGTGGGAAGATGTAAAGCAGGGGTGGGCAACTCCAGGCCTGGAGGGCCGATCTCCTGCAACTTTTAGGTGCATCTCAACTTCAACACACCTGAGTCAAATAATGAGGTCATTAGCAGGACTCTGGACTGCACTTAGGAGGTGATTCAGCTCCAGAGAGACATCTAAGAACATCTAAGAGCTGCAGGACACCGGCCCTCCAGGACCAGGATGGCCCACCCCTGCTGTAAAGTTATAAAACAACACCCCAAGCTGTAAATAGAGTATGGCACAACTTCAAATCTACCAAAATATGGCCTAAACCGCCATGCGAGGTGAAGAAAGCAGGAGCTGCAGAGATCCAGAGAGAGATGTGGCAAAAGTACAAAACCGAAGTTCAGAGAAGCTCCGTCTCGAACTAGATGGTAAAGAAAACGTACAAATCTGGCAAAAGACACACTTTAAAAGCCCACAGCAGTAAAAAGTGATTCTTCATCTTCTAATCTCTTCACTGTGTTGGTCAAAAACATAAAGTCCAAATAAAACACACTGAAACTTAGAGTATAAATAGGTTTAAAAGGTTATGAAGAGTTTTGCAAGGCACTGTATGTTCAGAAGCAAATATTATCCTTTAAAGCAAAAAAAATTCCATAAGACCCAACCTTTTTCACCTCAAAGTAGTTTAGAAAAAAAACAACTCATAAGCAATAAAACACACTATTAGTTCAGTACAATCGTGTCGTGTTATTGTAGCACAATTGGGTCAAGTACATGCAAACATTGAGGTTCATCTAATGTATTTCAGCACGTTGCGGCCATTTTGCTGCCAAGAATTAAGTGTCACACATACATTTTACAGTGTAAGAATCAGAGAAAAAAAATACATGATGTAGTAAAAATAAGAAAAAGAATAACAATCCCCTCCCCATACCACAAAAACATAAAAATAAAAAAATACAGGTTTTCATAAGGTACTACACTCTAAAAGGCAAGTATTTCATCAAGTTATTGTAAACTATTGGCTGCACTTTAATTCCCAGGAGATCAGAGTCTCGTTTCAGTTTTTTAAATTTTTTTTTTATCAGATACAGTTATTTTTATGAAATGATATCGATACTTTATCTGTACACCTCCGCTGGAGTGTAACACCTGTGTGTATTTGTTGATTTGTTGGCATTTAAGCCCTGAAACTTGTTGATTTGCATTTTTACACATGCGCGTGGTTGTGTGTGTGTGTGTGTTTGCGTATACAGTATCACTTCTGAGGGAGTGAAGGATAACTTTGCAGGAGGATCTTCTGTGTTTTTGTGTCGCTGAGGTAGAATGAGAGATCAAGAAGCTGAGGCTGACTGAGGTTTTTACATGAGGTCTTTGAGTCAAGGCATACTGGTAATGTCAAATACAGATCAGAATCGCACAACAAACACAGCACCACAATTATTACTGAGTAGATATCATGTTCCTGAATAGATATGTACCTGAGGTTTTCATCAATGACGTAAGAGCACTGTTAAAAAAGTGAAATCCTGAGAGTGGTAAAAAAAAAAATGACACGTCAACACTGCGGTCGACTCAAGTATTTATGAAGGTTTTGTTTTAGTTTTTCCTGTTTTTTGTTCCAAAATGAAATATCCATTTCAACCTTTGGATTTGAATCAGTCGCTTTCTGCTTGGAAGGATTTACTCAGCTGAAGTTAAGAAGTAATCTCTGAAAATGGATATTTCAATTTGAAATCACACCAGCTTTCACAAAAATGAGTTCAGCTTGCCATGATTGTGTTGTTACATTGGTTTAAAAATATCAAGTTTAAAACGGCTGAAACACAGTTCAGTTTGGTTCCTTTTGTCCTTTTTTTAAAAAATTCTGCCTCTTTCTTTTTGTCTTTCTCCGCATCTCTCTCTCCATACAAGCACAAAACATACAGACATGCAAAAAGTCTCACTGAGAGGCTCAGGACAGCCGGCGAAATAAAGGAATAGTTC
Organism: Micropoecilia bifurca; assembly: GCA_903067075.1. Taxonomy (NCBI): domain Eukaryota; kingdom Metazoa; phylum Chordata; class Actinopteri; order Cyprinodontiformes; family Poeciliidae; genus Micropoecilia; species Micropoecilia bifurca. The sequence goes on along the minus strand of CAEGAF010144329.1, from coordinate 8,636 downwards.
CACTTTAAGGGAGAAGCATTCACTCAGGTCTTGAGATGGGTTGAAAAATTTGCAATCCAGGCGATTAGTTTTTAAATTCTCTTTTAAATGTGAGACATAAAGGTTAAATTGGGTGCATTTAGTTAGTGGGGTATTAAACCACTAATTAGTCCATACCTTTGAGCTGAAAGCTTGGTATAGAGCTAGAAGGCACAGGAGGAACTTAAACATTTAGGAATCTTACAGAGCTCATATTCAGAGATGCACACATCTGGTTTTTCCTGATACAGATTAATTTGGTTTTCTTTGATTTTTGACTGATTGCATTTTCTTTTTTACTACAGAACATAAGAAATAAAATAAATAGAAATGCGTAGCAGTTTTTTTAAACAGGCTGCAGCTTTGAATCCAACAAAGAATGAGGGAATCAAGCATTAAAAGCATTAAATGTCAAACCTAAAGGACTGAATAGTAGATAAAGTAAATCTCATGAGGTCTTCTGATCTGATCAGAGCCGATTAAAGGAAAATTGTCTGATTCTGATCTCTGATTGATTAATTAGTGCATCTATAGTTATATACACACTGCCCTCCATCTTTATAAATAATTAAACTCTATCTTTTATTGCAGAAGCATAATCTCATAATCTCAAACAATTTAGAAAAATACAACTTTTAATTTGACTATATTTACTTAGTCTGGGAAAAAAATACATCTTACAGTAGAAAACAATTGTTCTTAATAAAGTAATCCTCCGGAAGCTCTCAAAGAGAATTTTATTGAACGATTTACTTTTTAAGCTGAATGTTAATTACTGATTTTAATTAGTATTTCATTAAAGAGGCCCGTTTCTTCTAGACATGAATTCAAAGCAGAGAACATGTCAATCAATTAAGGTATGTTGATAATTATACATAGACATAGAAGCAAGAAAAAAGCTGAAATATTTAGTTCCAAAATGAAATTTTTAATGTTTTAAAGCACTGGATTTGTGACGGTTGTTTTGTTTTTACTTTAATGTTGTTGAATTTCTTTTACCAATAACTATGGAGCGTTTTGGAGAACCTGCGCTATATCACTTTAAAAGGCACATTCATGCTGTCACAAGACAGGAAGCGTACGTTTTTATTTTATTTTCTGCCTCCCGTCTATATATAAAACACAAATTTTCCTTAAAATTCAACAACTCTGCGAATACTTTTCCCCAAAGGCTGGAACCATGTCTTTACCAAGGCTCAAACAATCAGATACTCAAAGCAACAACAAATCCATGGTGCTGTTTAGATGAGGAGACGAAACTGCTGTCTGCGAGGATTTTCTTTTTTTTTTCTTTTTTGGGGTGTGAGTGTGTGTAAGTGTGTGTGTTCCTGATTTCCCATCACAGATAGGGAGTCAGATTGTACCCCTGTTTGCTTGAGGCCAAACACTGAGGTAGGTTAGAGAGGGATCCCATCTACTCCGATTCCTCCTGAGCAGGCACCTGAGATGACGAGGGGCCCTCATCGGCCTCCTCCGAAGGGCCCTGGAACGTCCGAGGAGCAAACAGAGGAGAGAGATCAGTTATTATCTGAGCCGTGACTCACGCAGCTCAAAAAGGTACCGAACCGACGCTAGAAAGAGCACGAGAGTACAAGAATGAGTGGCAAAAACTTCACGGCGCAATTGCGTGCGAGAGAGCGAGGCTCCAGCCGTCAGACCTAGAAATGTGAGGAAGACGACGGTTACATCAGGAAACCAAGAAGACAGGGGAAGAGAGCAGTTAGATCAGGTTTCCCCTCGCAACACTGACTCATTCTTCCCCTTCGTGTGCATGCCTCTGAGAAAGGAGTCTGTCTCAATGGTTTCAGTTCTTTTAGACGCCCTAACCTCTTTGACAAACTGCTCAGCGCAGAGGATGCGATAAGGCGAGGCGAGGGGCATCGTCTTGGTAAGCGCCGTTGTGCAACGCTCTCGACAAGATGGCTAAAACAGCCCGAGGTTTCTGAGAAACGCTCCAGAGGTGGATGAGACCAAAGGATCTTTATGCCATGTGGGGAATTCGGCACCAGAGTCTGTGAATTTCCAAGAATTCGCCACATCAACATGAAGTCAGTTCAGAAGAAAGAAAGAAAAAAAAAACAAAGCTTGTGCAGAGACGACTTACTGAAAGTCGTGCTTTGTGTACAAAAAATGAACAATGCTGCTTGCATTTTTTATATTAGGGGTGATTAATTTTAACTTTTGAAACTGTCACAGGTCTGGGGAATGGAAGGAAAAAAACAATCATATAATTATATTTTGTTAATTTTTTACTTAAAACAAGTTTTTAAAACTTTTTTTTCCACATATAATTTGCTGCTTAACTGTTAGATACTCAGACATCTACTAATTTAGTTGTTTTTCACTTTTTTGTTAAGCTTAAAAAAACGTAAATTAAAGATATCCCAAAAATCCAAGATTAAAGATGAAATGAAGAGTAGGGCTCCATACAGTTCAGGTAAAAACAACACTTTATGCGGCAAACAATTAATTAGCAAGCAACTTTCAAAACTTGTATTGCTAAAATAAGGTTATGTCTGGTTTTACTAGTGCTGATTAACCCAAACAGCATGACACTAACATAGTCATACAGCTCTGGAAAAACCACTTAAAATGACCAGTTTTGCTGATTTCACTATATATGTAATGTTTGAGTAAAATGAACTTTTTTTATTCTATGAACCACTGACAACACGTCTCCAAAACTCCAAGCAAAAATTTTGTATTTATCTGCAGAAAATGAAAAATGGTCAAATGGTCAAAATAACCAAAAAGATGCAGAGCTTTCAGACCTTAAATAATGCAAAGAAAACAAGTTCACATTCATTTAGAAACAACGATACTGATGTTTTAACTCAGGAAGAGTTCAGAAATCAATATTTGGTGAAACAACCAGGAGGTTTTCAATGCAGTGGGCTCTTAGTTTTTTCTAGAGCTGTATTTATAGTAAAATCTAAGATAGAAAAGAGAATGTCTCAATAAATGTCAACATTCTTTTATTTTTTATGTTATTTATTTTCATGAACCACTTTTATTCTAGGAAGTGCCACCAAAAGAATATTAGACTCATCTGGTCACCCTTGGAAAACGTTCTTGTGTCCCTGCCCAAAATGATCAGTAGAACTAGAAAGTCAATGAAATGTTGTGACATTTATACAGCCCTTATCTTTATTATAAAATAAGCCAAACACACAGCATAAAACATGAGTGAGGATGTATTACAGGGTGATGCCCTGAAGCAGATAGCAGGAGATTAACAAAAATCCCACAGGAGAGATGATCTGCCTCTTCTTCCACCTCTGCTTCGGAGCAGTTTCAGAGGAAAGTGAGATGAACCCAGACTATTAACTATTAACAAGTAAACTGTTAACTAACATGCAAGTTTGGTTAACCGGTGACTTTTTCACGCTTTAATCATTGTAATGCAACAACCTGAGGCTCCTGGTGGCTTAATGGATAAAAAGCCCAGGCGCATTTTTCCTGTCCTTCAGTATCAGGATTTGAGGGAGATGTTTCCGGATCAACACGACGTTTACAGTCATTCTACAAAGATTTACTTGACAATGTTCTTCAATTTAACTGCTGAATATTGAGAGATGATTACAGCATTTTTTAAAAAGGTTTTTAAATTAGTGATAGACATTACACCTAAACCTCAGCCTAACCACTGACTTCTTTTTTTTTTTGCTGTACTTGTGCCAATCATGAACTGACCAGTTACTGTTATTGAGGCACAGCAAGCTGCTGTTTCTAAACTACTAAAACCTTCTGCCATCTTCTCCTCCTGATTAAATAAAACACAAAAAATGTAAAAGTGAACAAAGTTTTCTTCAACTACACAGTTACAGAGTATTGCCCCTCTCACACCTGTTGCTAGCTACTACACTTTTTTCTCGCTGAAAGGAAAAACAAACACAGCCATAAAACGCAGTGCGGAAACTAAAAGCTTTACCACACTTATGAAGGTAAAGCTGTTTTAAAACTACAGCTGGCCCAGGCTCTATCAGAGCAGACAGACTGACTGATTAACCAGCTAATCTCAGCTTATAAAGCAGAGCGGCAAAAGACAGAATCTGCAGAATAAGCACTTAAAAAACACAATGTGCGACATGTTTGTCTTTGTGTCAAAATCAAATAAAAATAAAACATTTGTAATTGCAGTAACAATGTCTTAACACAGATCAGACTGGAGATTTCTAAAAATGTCAGCATAAGACTTCCCCCAAAAGGTGATTTTTTAAAACCTCTAAAGTTCTTAAATGATTAAATCAATGAGCAATTAAATGACTCAAAGTATCACTTTAAAAAAAATGAAAGCTAATATTCAAATTGTGAAGACAAGTTTGTGTTCTAGTCTCAGCAATCATATCATGACTACTCATGTTTCTGTATTAGTATTATGTTTAAAGTGAAATGATATGAATCAGATGGGCCAAACGACAGCCTACTTTCATACGTTATCATTTGATTCTCTATCGCTACAGTGCATCTTATGTACTTGATCTATTACGCATACTATGCATTTATTAAAAATACACCTAGATGCAATACTTTTAAAGTATTTTTATGCTTTGTTATTAAAAAAAATAATGATAATCGTAGCCAGATATTTGCATAGCCTTTTTTCTTAGTGTCTGGCATTAAATTAATCAAAGTTTAACGACAAACAGATGTCTGTCAATATCTAGATGCAACATGCAGCATTGGGATGTCTGGCCATAATAACATTTAGGAAGAAGATGGATTCTTTTTCCCTGAGACCAAATGTTTTGTTTTATGGAATCAGCTTTCATGAACCACAGGACATAAATAAAAGGTCTTGTTAAGATGCTGGGTTAAGATGATAAGAGAGCCATTATGGACAGTGAGATCAGTCCTGTAGGGCTGAAAGGAAGAAGCTGATACTCCAAAAGCAGCACAAGAAGCCAGACAGCAGCCTGCACAAAAGCTGCAGTATTTGGAGAAGTGACCTTGAAGAAGCAAAAGCATCAAAACGTTTGGAGGAAATAAAATGGAAACTTGCAAATTTGAGAACATCCCAAACTCTGGGGTCCAGGGAATCTAACAACATTATGATTTTGTTTTTCTGACAAAGAAAGGACTGGTGAACTTTATATGATGTGGAAATACTGAAGCACATCACAAGACATCTGAGAAAGCTTGGGGGTAATCAATGACTCTGAGCAGGCCACCAAATTAGAGACAAAGTGACTTAAGGCTGGAGTGGCCATTACAGAACATGTTTGTGAGTCTGACCCAGTCCCATCGTGTCAACCAGGTGCAACGGACCCAAATCACACATAACTCTATTGTGAGAAGCTTGAGGAAGGAAAAGCCGATTGCAACAACCACAAATGACACAAATGTAAAAGTCTCTTTAGAAATATCTATCATTTTTCTGGCATTTAGGGAACAGAAATAATTTTGCAAGTCCTGACATAAGCAGGAAAAAGGTTTTGACTGATTTAATGCGAAACGGTAAGAAAAAAAAGTTGCGTCTTTATACGCTGCACATGTAAACATCTGTTTCCAGCTGAGTTTTTTTTTTCCTCCAGAGATGCTGCAGTTACGCTAAACATCTAAGGTTTGATCACTAACTACCTCCGACACGTATTTACTGTAACAGCTTGTAGATCAGATTGTACCATGACAGAGCACGGCTGTGGATTCGCAAGAACGTAGTGACTCTGCAGCTGAACGTAGGTTTAAATGTGATCAAAGCTTGACACAAAGAAGACTTGCAAACTGGCACCAGTCAAAAGGCAAACGTGTGACACAGAATGAAATTTCTGTTTAACTGTGGCGGCACGCTCAAAAACTCTCTCCACCTATAGTTTGATCTGATTGTAGATGTAAGTTAGACTATAAAAGAGTGGCAACAAAAAAAATGCTGAAATGCAAATTAGTGCAGCTGCAGTCAAAGACGAGTTTACTAAAGGGTAAGTGTGGGTAGAGGCCTCAGTAATGAAGAGCAAGAGCAGCAAACATACTGAAAATTTAATATATTAGAGGGGGAGACAGGTTATTATTATTTTATTATTTTTGCCAAACAGCTAGGCTTTAATGCCTGAAAGAGCTGCGTTAAAACAAAACTAGACCACCCTGCTACACCTTTTCATTTTCCTCACCTGCTGCTCTTCAGTCACTTCTGGAACAACTTTCCGGGGCTGTAAAACAAAACATAAAACACAAGACAGTAGAAGCCATTAAAGACTGATGAAAAATGAGTTTCATACTGAACAGCTCCAGCACACACACACACACACACACACACACACACACACACACACACACACACACACACACACACACACACACACACACAAACTTTGGACACAAAATGCATTGCAAAAGCATTCACACCCCTTGGACTTTCAACCACAAACTTTGATTTTATTTATTTGGGTTTTATCTGAAGATTTTTTTGCAGCAGTGCAGTGAACATTCATGATTACTGTGATACATCTAGACACAATCCAGTGCAACTATAGGTATTTAAAAGTCACATAGTTATTAAGAATAAAGGAGGGAATACTACAAAGATCCACTATTCATCTGGGAAATCAACACAAATCTAGCTTTTATGGAAGAGCGACAAGAAGAAAGTCACTGTAGGAAACACTGGGTAGCATAAAACTAGCAAAGCTCACCCCCATGGCAAAATATGGCAGTGGCTGAATTGTGATGTGGGGATAATTCTCATTAACAAGGACAGAGAGCCTGGTTGGAAAAGTTGAAGTTGAAAATAAAATCTGTTAGGTCCTATGAGGCCCCATATATCAGGACAACTAGATTAATACATATTCAAGTGTTAAAATATCCCAATCAATGTTCCAATCAAACCCAGTTGACAGATTCTCTTTAACTACACTGGGCTGTTTTGAAAGGATGAATGGTCTAAATGTTAATTGTCTAAAGCTGGTAAAGACATTGCCTTTAATCTTTAAGGTGGCTCCACAAAGTATTGACTCAGAGGATGAGAACAAATCGATTCCACACTTTTTAGATATTTATTATTTAAAAAACTCAGAAGACCATGTATAATTTCTTTCCATTTCACAATTCCAAATCACTTTGTGTTGGTCCACTGCATAAAATCCCAGTAAAATACTGTAAAGGTGGGGGCACTGGGCGGTCCAGTTGGCAGAGATCGTGCACCATATGCAGAGGCCACCGTCCGTGACGCGGTCGTCCTGCGTTCGATTCATGATCCGGGACATTTACTGCATGTCTTCCCCATCTCTCTCCACCCTGTTTCCTGCCAGTTTACAGTTCAGTAAAGGTCACTAGTGCTAAAAGTGTGTGGTTGGATCTTTAAAAGTGTGAAGAAGTTCAAAGGGTCTGAGTACTTTTGCAGAAACCTGCACATTCTCAGTCCATCCATACGGGCCGGTGAGAACGCCATACCCATTTTCTCGGTCGCCCTCGTGGTCGCCTCTGGCCGACAGGCTCTACTTTCTGAGGAGAAACCAAATCAGTGGTGGGAAAAGTTTAGATTACATCCTACTATATTCACATTCCTCCCAGGAGGTTTTATGCAGAGCAAATTTTTGAAATATGCAACCTTCTGCTTCCTGAATGTAAAGAGCTGCATTGATACTGAGCAAAAGTAATTTGTCAAATCCCTCCTCAGCATGTCGACATCTAGAGCACCTGCACAGATTTCGAGTACTAAAGATGTGCTTACCTTGATGCACACAACGCCACAGATAAAAAGATTGCATCTAATCAAGCAGTAAAGCCTTCGTGAACTCATGTTGATGTTTCTCTGACTGAACTTTCCACAGAAAGATGGATTTGTGTGACTGGCATGTCTAATTGCATCCACTAAACACTTCAATCTGCTGTGTTTTAACAAGTTTTAGAAGCTAAATTGACTGGCAATAATTGCTACCTCAAAGCCACTAATCCACAACAAACTAGCTTATTCACTGGAGGTTTAATAAATGCAACTCAGCAAAACTCATCCATAAAGCAGAAAAAACTTGTTTTAAGCTACAGTTCAACCTTATAACACGGTTCAGAGAGACGTGAAACGAAGGTTTGAAACAGAAGCTCAGCATTGCACCTGTTTATATGACAGCTTCCAAAAGTGTTCAAAGTGAACTATAACAGGATTTATTAGCATTTATCAGCAAAGCAATTCATTTCTGGATATTTACAAGTTAGCAATCTAGTGCGAGATTGTTTTTCAGAAAATAATTGTTTTTGTTAATTGAGTTATTTATATCTGGTTCTCCTGAAATTCAACAGTGGGATCACATTGAACAGGTAACACTGTCCTGATACAGCAATACAATTTATTTGTTTTACCTCATTGTTAACCGAATAGTAGCATTTTGTTGCGCTTTGACCAAATTTCTCAGAACATTTCTCATTTATCTATGGAGTCCCCCAAGGTTCAATACTGGGCTCTGTCCTTTTAATCAATATGTTCCCTTATGCAGAAGCTTTAAAGAAAAGTGAAGAGATGATACACAATTATATTTGTCTCTATCTGCAGATATTTTTTGGATAACTTTAGTCTCTGGTTAATTGCATTGATAAAATAAGCATTTTTAATCTTTTCTTATTAACTTTATTAATAGATGCAAAAGACACTTACAATAATGTTTATGGAGTTTCTGTATTAAAAACAA
>CAEGAF010144309.1:0-21432 GCA_903067075.1 Micropoecilia bifurca | reverse complement strand
ATATAAACAAACTTTCCAACAGGTGTTAGGTGTGTCTAGTTTTTAACATGTACTTCCAATATATATATATTTTTTATTTTCACATCTTTTAAATATATAGTCACATTATTTTGGTCGGATTTTATGTGATAGATACAAAAAAATAAACTGTTCCCAAATATAAATTTGAGGTCTTGATACATATCAATGTCTCTGAGTCAGTACTAAACAGAACCACTTTGCTCTCAGTATGACGCTACCAGATTTGCAGATGCAGAGAATGAAATAAAATAATAAACCTGAAAGCCACAGAATATGTCTTCATCTTTAGTTTAAATAACACACAACTTCTCTATTTGGATTCACTCAATGCTTGTAAGACATTTAGTTGCAAAGAAATTTAAAACCACATATAATTTCCCTTCCACTTTATAAGTTGGCACCATTTGACGTTGGACTCTGCAACATATAGCCGTTTTTGACCTCAGTCCGAATACATATGTGACTCCAGAAGTGCAGGTTGCAGACTCCTAATGTAGCCCATACATTTCTATCAAAATGCATGAATGCATAGTGGTTGTACTGTGACAAAACGTAAAATAAATTAAAGGCTGCAACTACTTTTACGATTCACGCCAAGGCGAGTGTTTGGAAGCAAAAGGTCAGCTCATCTCTGGGAAAGCAAAGATTCAGCTGACCACTGAGCCAAGCTGTCATTACAGACGCTATAAGCTGCAAAGCCATTAAGTCTCCGTTCATCTGTGTAAACAAAGCGTTGTTCAGTTCTCCTCCTAGACAACTGGAGCCATAACAGGCACCACAGAAACCCAAACTTTCTGCTTATTAGAGACTCCCTGCATCTGTAGCCTGTCTCATAAGCCCCTCTACCCCTTCCTCTCTATCCCTTCCTCCCTTTTGCCTCCGATCTCATTCCTTGTGGGTTTTGGGTTGGCGAGTGCAACGCGTCACAGAATCGGAGGCCAACTTTTTCACTCAGCTCTCGTTTTTTTTCCCACTCTTTATGAGCATTCCCTGTCTTCTTCTGGTCTGTGCTTCCTTTGCTCCCTTTCTCAGGACTGGGCGTTCACCATTCTGGGATGTGAGGTACAGCCAAAAGCTCAAGTTTGGGAGGAACAATGAGATCTAGTCTGAAAGAAAACACAGGAAGCAAAGATGTGTGGAGACCATCAGGCCCATGCCGCGGTGTGAGTGTTAGTCAGCCAGAGTGTGGTGTGGTGTGTAGGTGCGGGGCAACAAGATTCCTCCCCTAAGAGTGATTTACCTCACACAGACAGAACCCACTGAACTCCACACATGGACATAGTCACCCACACACTTTCTATGTGAGCACATAGAAATCGTCTGTTTCCTTTCATTCTCTGGGTAAATTTAATCGCAAATTGTCCCGAGTCAACTAAGGTTATCAAACTTTCTTATTTTCCTTTCTTTATTTATCCAGGAATGTCTACTGGAGAGTCCTCATTGAGATCAGTGTTAAAAACAATTGTATACACAAAGCCAAAAACACAGTGACTGCCATAATTGAAAACAAATATGGTACCCAAGATGGAAAGCTTCAATAAAAACATTCATTAAACTGCTGGTTGAAGCTAATATCTTACAGTAATTAATTCAATACAAGTTTGTTCTGGAAGTCATTCCATATACATGGAGCCTGTGTCATAAGGAGTCATTTTGTATAAGCTTAAGGAACTTAAAAAAAACAAAACAAAACAAAAAACACATTTTCTGAAAACCAAATTACTTACATTTGGTTCAAATTGAGTCTTGTTTCTTTTGTGCAGTCTAAATTTGGCACATGTTCACTAACAAAAGTTCCACCACACTGTGTGTTTGGGAATTAATGAAATGCTCACTAACTCTATAAACATGTGGCAGCCATATTGGATTTTAAGGACATGATAGGGAGAATCCTCTGAGTTTCTTCGATGCAAATTTGATTTCAGCAGATTTCTTGGCTATGTTTCCACCTAAACACATTTTGACCTACAAGGGAAAACTTAATGCGCAGAGTTAATAAACAAAATAATTATATTTTTCTCATCTTTTCATGTTTTTGAATAAACATAACAAGCTATAATTCAAAGCCGAGAAGTATTACAGTTTTTAAAATGGTGCTGCTTTGAAACATTTATATTTACTTAGTGGCCACTTGGTATAGATGTTTTAGAACCACTGGGAAGATTAAGTATTTCCAAGAGTATTTGACTGCTTTATGAGGTGCATACAAATTTAGCCGCTAAGAAGCAATCTACAGGGAGAGATAACAACCAAGCATCATGTAAAAATGTAATGATTTGCACATATGGGAAAAGGAGAATTTCTACAAAGGTTCAGAGGAGACTTGAAATAGGTTGTTAAAAATGTGTATATGGTATCAGTTTTATGGCTACCTAAAAAAATGCATGAAGGGGAAATGTGCAATTAACAAAAAAAAATGACAGCAGTGTTTTACAGATACATGTGGAATCCTGTTCCTTAAATGGGGTTTTCCAGCAAAGGTCCCTTCATGGAGCAATAAATAGCATAGCGTCAGAATGGGAGTAAGGAGAAGAGAACGAGTAATCATGAGCTGAAAGGGAGTCACGGTGTCAGGAGGGAGTTCAGACTGTGTAACTGGCATACATCCTCCCAGCCTACAGTTTTGCGTTAATCATCAAGAGGCATTCACTTAATTAAACCAACCACACTCTTCACACTGACATCCAATTCTTAAGGCTTCACAGTTTAACAGAGAAGCATAATAAAATTTTGTAGTAGTATTTTTGTAGCTACTTATCAACTTTTTCATTTTCAGCCGACCTCCTGGGAAGAAAGCAACCAATAAAAGTGAACTGTTGGTTTTATTCCGTGAACGTTCAACGAAACATCTGCTCGTACATGCTTAAGTTGACCTCCATGTCTTTGAGGAACAGCCTGACACCTCTTTGGCATGCTGACCTTTGACATTTGCACAGGAAAGGTCTGATGTGGAGAATTTAATGTTACAAACTGCTGACAGCAAGGAAACACAATATCTTATGTAACCAAGCAAAAGATCTGTCTGGAACGACTCTGCTTGGACTTGTTTATATAGATTAAGTGTTAAAAAGTTTTAATGAAAATGATCAAAACTTTACTGAGTTAACTACCCTTTAATCTGGATGTATAGCACTCTTCTGTTTTTGATTTTCACTCTTATTTGGATTATTTTGGGTTGCCATGTGTTGCCTGATTTCTCTCATTTAAATCAATACAAGTCAAGGTGTCACATTCAAGACACTTGATCTACCATAAAAGGAGATGAGAAGATAAAACGGTTTAACAGCATTAAACTGTTACAGCACACAAATGACAATTGTCAAATATATAATATCTTTAGACCATATGTTAACATTCAGAAGAAAAGCCTTAAAAACCTTTGTTTAAGAAAATTTAAATGAACATATTCAAATAAGAGAATGTTACTGAATGAGAGAAACAGTGCAGCTTAGTTACTGTGAAAGCTTTGATATATTGAGAACATCCTTAGTAATTAGTGAGGAACCATTTCTCGGGAATTTCCACATGCTGGCTTACTTATACTTGTCTAAATTGTATATCTTTGTGTCAGCGGGCCCAAGTCTGCAGTCATGTCACGTACACAACCACCTTGTGATAACAAAAACCTTGAATGTGTTGCAAGATTAATTTAAAAAAATGATTACGAGCTGAATTTTGGTTAAGAAAAAAACAAAACAAACCTGTGACTTTCCAGATGCCCTGCAGCTCGACTTCCAGTAAAAATAGTCTTTTATCAGATTTTTTCTTTTTTTTCTTTTGAATTGATGTCTTTATTCTGTGTTTGTTCTGAACATTATCATTGATCTGTTTACATCTAGCATTTTTGATGATTGGATTGTCAAGGTAGGGGCGTTTTCTCGTCATACATGTTGACAAGTAAACAAACCAAGAGAGGCTTTCAACCAGTGTGAACATGCAGACTTGGAGTGTCGTACTGAAGTCACAGGTGTTGCCTTTTAGAGAGTAAGGATGGCGTAAGCGAGTCAGAATAATTACAGACCGCAGAGTATGTAAAAGGGAATGGTAGACAGAAGATTCATCTGCTGATTTCTTTTGTGACTGATTGTTTATTTCAATCTGATGTGAGCAATGCCGTCCTGGAACGCTTATGACTAAACCCGCATGGTGGTGGGGCCCAGCCACAGACACAGAGGACATCACAGGACACACCTGACGGCGACGCGTCACCTCCTCAGGTGTCTGGTTCTGTTTTATGCCGTTTCACAAAGAGTAAAGGCAGGTGTACGTCTCTGAGAGGTTTCACACAATAAGAAATTACTATTAAAGCAACTCTGACCTTACTGTTGTTACAGTTGCAGTTGGATGTTTTCATACTCTAATAGTCGGTATGTAGGCCATGTTGACTTTTGTAAATACATTTTAAAGTAGTTGAAATATGGCATATTGTTGCAATGATTTATAATTTAGAGTCTATGTGAAATCAAAGTTGGGGGATAAATTCAATGTATCTGTCAATCAAATTGTATGTTTATGAGGATTTAACTTTTGAAAAATGTGGAGTATTTTTTTTCTACGATTGTAATATTTGGGCTTCTGTGTGATATCAGCTTGCTCAGGGCCACCTGTCTTGTTTTACAAGCATGCTTTACAACTTGTGTTTGTTTGGATTTAGAATTCAGATCAACGTCCAAAAGAAACATCTGACAAAATCAAAAGCAAGTTTTTGAGAAATAATTCTGTAATTTCTTTCTAAGAAAAAAAGGGAGAAATGAAGATGAAACGGTTAGAAATGTCACTTGTAGGCAATTTTGCCTACCCTTTTGCAAAATAAATTTAAAAAAATGTTTGAATTTGTTTGTGGTATTGTCATTCCACCCTGCTAAAAAAAACTTTTTGTATAAATCAACCCAAAATTAACATGACGTTTGGGCTCATAATTACCAAACGTAACTTTCTGATCTCATCTGCTTGACAGCCAGTGTGTCTGTGACTGAATCGAGAGGAAAACCTCGGAGTAATAACTCACAGCGTGGTGACAGGAGCCGCTGCGATGCCCCGTGCAGATACATGATTTGGCCTCAGGCTGCTCTGTTCACAGCTCTCCATATTCCAGGAAGAGGAACAGCAGACCGTTCAACTGTCATCTACCAGGCTTTTATCATGGCCTGCCTATCCTGGTTTAAACATATGTGTGTGGTGCAATGTAGCCACTGATAGAGGAGAAAATAAATTTACTCTGTCAGAGAAAGGGTGTGCTGTTGAAGGAAAGGCTGATAAAAACCCGTTTTCTCATTTCCCTGACAAATTTTAATCTCAATTAAAATGGAAGCAGCTGCTTCGTGAGGCTCATATGGTCATCAATTTAATTTTTTTACACCGACTTGGTCTGAATTTGGGGCTGCACAGTGGCACAATTGGTAGAGCTGTTGCTTTGCAGCAAGAAGGTTCTGGGTTCAATTCCCAGCCCCAGTCTTTCCGCATGGGGTTTGCATGTTCTCCCTGTGCATGCATGGGTTTTCTCCAGGTACTCCAGTTTCCTTCCACAGTCCAAAAACATGACTGTCTGGTTGATTGGCCACTCCAAATTGCACCTAGGTGGGAGTGTGTGTGCATGGTTGTGTGTCTCTGTGTTGGCCTGCGACAGACTGGCAACCTGTCCAGGGTGTAACCCATCTCTCACCCGGAACGTCAGCTGGAGAGGCACCAGCACCTCCCAACCCCACTAAGGGACAATGGTGTTAGAAAAATGGATGGATGGAGGAGGAATTTAGGGCTAATCCACCTTTGCTGAGTGTGGCTATTCTGCTGCATGCTTTCCGGTTTATTTACAAATTTATATATAATAATATAATATTTATAATATATAATCCTCCTCTACTCGGCATCACAAACCCTGAAGACGTAAGAAGAATAAAAAATTAAGTCAACATAGACGATCAAATCTAATGCTACTCACAAAGACTTTTGCAATTTTTTAGTCACAGCTTACTTTCTATAGAAAGTGTTTCTATAGAAGAAACAAAAAACTTTAGATGTTTACAGATTTAATGTATAGACAATGAAAAAATATTTGTCAAAAATACTTTGTTGATATTGATATTTCTCAAAGAAATATTGAAATTGGCCAAAATCAATATCAGAAGGTGAGACCTGTACAAAATGAGAAACTGGAAATTTATCACATCTCTAGTGTCAATCTATCAATCTATAATATAATTCAGATTAATAGAAATATCTTAGCTGAGAATTTAACTTATAATAAATGCCACTAAAAGGGCCTGAGTACACTAGTGTTGCATGCACCACATTTTGAGAACCATGACTATTGACAGCAGGAGGCTCAGGCTCCAAAGCTGATGGAGTCAGGTCATTGTTGTCTCTGCTGTACAGTGACAAAGACGGCAGGTCCTGACAAAACAGCAGCAGTGCTACACACAACAACACCATCATGGTGCAACAGACAACACCATACAGATAAAAAAAGATAAACCACACTTGAATTTACTTCATTTAGGATTTACACGAGGCTTTCACAATGAAGCAATATATTCAAAGTTATTATCCAAAAACTAAAACAGAAACAAGTAAAAAGTATTCTTTCTTCTAAAGATCAAAAAAAGATTTTAAAATGCATATTTTGAATCTTCATCCCAGGTCTCCCATTCTGGACACACACTAGTTTCCTGTGTCAGGCTGCTATCCATCTGCAGACACTGATAACACTGTTTAGACTGGATTTTCTGCAGACGTGTCTGCCTGGTTCCTACATCTAAATTGTTCTTGTGTTTTGACACGGTTTGGAAGAGAGAGATGGAGGTTAAGGCATAGAAAGGGGGAAAGACTGATGAGGAGATTTAAAATAGTAAGAGAAGAGTATTGTTCAGGGACAGAGGGAGCAAATTCAGAGTTTTAGTTTGTCTGAAAGTTGTAGAGGTGGCAAGTAGATGAAAAAAGTACCTGTGTGTTTTTTGGCCCTAAGAAACAGCTGCTCCTCAAAGTAGAGTAAACAAGAAGAAAAAGAGAAAAAATACACTACTAATAAACCATTTAAAATCTGCCATGTAAGTAACCAAAAGAAAAACTGAAAGCATGGCATGCTAGTCTCTTTACCCCCATGAGTGCAAACTTTGCAGAACCAATTGTGATTGCAAGTCTGAACCAGCTTTGCAGATTGAGAGAGTGCCATTATTGCTCTATTTCGCTTTCTAAATACTGCCAGCTATACGTTGTACGTTGAATCTTTCCTCCATCTCCAGTCTTTCTCTAATAGCTTTACTTCCAGGACTGCCATCTTTTTAACTCTGAACAGTTTCTGTGTTCATGATGATACTTTCACTAGGGTCATTGCACAACATTGTTTTAAAACAGTTTTTTTAGTGCTTGTGACCTTCATAAGGTTGATTACAAAACGACCAATAAGCCACAAACCAAAATTTATTGGCTGGGTTCTGAGTAATTTAAGCATTGCTGAAGTCTATGCCTCACTATATCTGTGTCCCTCTCTACATACTTTGTGAATAGAAGTCAGTGGAAAGAAAGGCGTCCCCTCAGCATAATGCTGCCTCTGTCATGTTTTATTATGTTTGTTTTCTGCCATCCATATAGTTTTTCACCAAAATGATATAACCTTCAGTCTCGTCCAACCAGAGCACCTCAGGGTCAGGAAGAAGGTATTCTGGGAAAGTTTGAATGGGACTTTTTACGTCTTTCGCTTGACAATTCTTCTTTTCCCGTATCCATTAAAAACCTGGAATAAATGTGAAGTGTGAAATAAGTGACAAACTGTGGATCTCTCTTGCTCCTCCAGAGTTACTATGAGCCTCTTAGATTCTGTTTATACTTGGCTTGCCAAGATAGATGACTGGACATCAATATTTGGAGGCGTGTTTAAACTCTCTGAAATGCTGAGAACCTCTTTATTATGTTTGTTCACTAATTTTCTGTAACAAACATCTGAGGCCTTTATGGAACAGCTGAACTTCATGCTGATTAAATGTCCTGCTATTGACTAATTAGGTGACTTCTGAATGAAATTGGTCACACTATATTTTATTTAGAAGAATGTGGCACTTACTTACATTACACATTTTATTTATATTTACACTGTTTTAATTTGTAGCCATGCATAATTTTTCCCACTTCATGCTCTACTGTGGCTGTGCTACATTTACCATAATATATTTTAACGCACATGCATGTGGTTGTAACGTGACAAAATGTGTCACCAAGGCACAGATTGCTTTAAACAAGATTAAACTGTGGTCATCTGCGAGTGAAATCTACAGCTGCAGCCACAAAGCCCTCCACCAGCTAATCATTCATTTTTAAAATATGTTGCTGAGAGAATTTACAGCTGCAGTGAAAAGTTGAGCTCTTATTAGGTGGAACAGAACAGACCCAGTTTGGCACAGAGCTAGAAACTCACAGTCCCAAGAGAGGCATCAGTTCTGCCCTACAGTGGGTCAGTTACAGCCAGCGTTTAGCAGCAGGAGCATGTTATATGGACGCACACACAAACACACACTAGCAAGCTTTGCCATTTCTAAGAAATGGCATGTAACAACTGAGAGGCATGTCGAAGTTTTTCTACATGCTAAGATTTTCAGCAGATAAAGAGGGAAGCGTACGTTAAGTTGAGGCTGAGAAAAATACTGAGTGAATTTCTTGCAGTCAGCATGAATCCAGGATAATGTGGGCAACTTTATTCTAGGCATCAGTTTGTGTTGTTCTGGTCTGCGCACATTACCAAGAAAAGATTATTACTGAATCATTAGAAGGGTGATTTAATGTTACCTATGAAGTGAAAATTAAAATGTCCTAGATTTAATGCAGACATACAAAAATGAATGAGAAGTGTACAAATTTTCCCTTGATCGCCTGTGGTCAGTGGCTTGCAGGTCACTTCGTAAAGAGAATGAGATTTTATTCCTTTTCATTAAATTAAACATAACCCAGAATTCACAGCGATTTTGTTTTAAAGAAATCTGCTGTCAGGGAATCTGAAGCACATTTATTTGTATTTTTATGAGCTTTAGTCCTTTGACTAAATAAAATCCATGTTGATCTGAAAACTGGAAACTTGCATCGACATAGAGGAATGTTAACAACAAGAGATGTGTGAGAGTAATCAAAACAATATATAAAACTCAAAATATTCCATTAAATGATAGTTGTATACGTCTTATATTTCCGGGCATAAAGAGCTATAGATGATAAGACTATAAAAAGCAATTTTTTTCATTCTCTGGCATTTACATTTAGAGCATTTAAGCGCCCACTAACTAACAGGAAGTCAGGAACATTTACCAAAAAATAGAAAAAGCAGATCCAGATAAGACAGAGAAAAGCACAGACACAGAATAAATAATAAAAATAGGCAATGAAGAGCAGCGAAATCAACAAAAGGTCTTGTTATTTCAAGAACCGGATGTACAAGGAAAGCAGAGTGAAGTAATCGCAGCAAAGCTCGCCACATCAAAACAAAGGCACAGAACCACAAAACCAAGACCCCTTTTCGGGAACCAGGATCTGGAGTATGCAGTGCAAACATGGAAACACAAAAAACATTTGGAAACATCAAACAAAAACCCAACTAACAGCATGGCAGACGAAACCAAGAGCAAAAGATGAATCTGCTCTACAGTAGACTTACAGAACTCATCAGCAAAGGAAGTAATTTGTTTTCCTATTATGACAAACATAAGTTTCTGTTTGAAGCTTTTCTTTGGTATTATTTATTTATTTATTTGGAACGTATTGCCAATTATTTCCACTACTTTGTTACTGCCATCTGACAAGCTTTTAAACAATCGTTTTGAAGTGGAAATAAGCTTGAACTTCCTTGTGAGCAGCATCTGCAATGAAGGAAGTGATCTTATCTCAGGTGGGAAATATCTAACAAAAACTACCCAAGGCAGGAAAATTGTGAGTCCCTCCTGATAAACCACCATCAACCCTGAAGCTAAAGTCTGTTATATCCTGCTGTCTTTTGGCAGGGCATCCCTGAAGTAGGAAACTTTGAATAACTTTGTAATTTGTTTCTTTCCACCCATCAATCTTGTGTCATATTATATAAAGGCAAATTGACAATAACCATACAACTTTAAAACCAAAAGCACAAGTTTGAATTTATTCTTTATGTTCTCCCATCCAAAAAGGGTCACAATCTCACACATAAATGTCTATTAATATTAGCAACTAATGAATGAATTAGCATTTCAATAATATTCCAAATGAATTAAATGAGTGTGTGTTTACTTCTCACTCACACAATATCTTCTAAAATGGCAACTAGACCATGAATTTTTTTATTTTATTTGTGATAGTTTGTCAAAGATATGAATATTTTTTTCATATTTTTCCTCTTAGCTCTGTGTAATAGCAAAGTGTACAACAGCAAAGGGTTAAGCAACGTTGCAGTGCTGGAGTTGTTTTTAAATTGATACTATTTTTACAACTTGAGAAGATTTTTCAATCTTTAATCAAACTATTAATTTAATACAATTATTAAGGACTTTTTAAAAGTATTTAGAAGCAGACAGAAAATACAGTTCTAAAATATTCATGATGATTCCCTCTACGTGCAAACAGCAACTCCTTCTCTTTGCCTTTGATGCAGGAAACTCATGAACATTTTTTTCTTCTTTCCATGGATTATTTTGAAATTCCTGCGTTTTGAAGTGTTAACAGGAACCAAAACACCAACCTCTAAATCCAACCTCAGTGATGAGGACCACACAGGCAGACAGGCATGCCAGACCAAGAGCACTTTTTTATTTTTAAACAAAGAATGTTTTTATTAATGCTGCCTTTAAAAAAAAAAGCCCAGAAATGGGCTAATCAGGCTTTCTTTGACAATGGAAATTTGTTGACATGATTTGTCAGACCTCCCTGACCTATTAAACCTTTGACCTCTTCGTTCAACTCCTTTTCATCCGTGGTCAAAGGTCAACATTCAGTGGTCAGCGCCGTCTATCACAACGCCAGACGGTACTCACTCCCGTCGCAGTTTGAAACAACATCCAGAGCTCAAGCGTCTTAATGAGCGTCGAGATGTTTTCAGTGGAGCGTGTGAGAAAGGTCATCAATTACCAGCAACAGAAGCTCGGCCCCCAGAAAGACTTGGAAGGCCTCCTCTCAGTTAAACGTTTGACAGAACGCCGTAAAAGCATTGAGGGAACATTAAGATCTCCCAAAGTAGAGGAGTCAGCTTTCCCTGCAATAGCGCCAGCTCTCCAAACTGCTTTCTGTGTTTACTCGTTTGCGGCGCGCTTCCCATTTTTTTTGTGAGGTGAAAAACAAACATTCCCACGCAGATGAGGCATGAAAGGCCACAGGGGCAATTATTTTAACCTGTTTCTAATTACCTGCTCTCAGAGGGTGACTCATCAAGGTAGTTACGACAATGCTGCTCATATTCAGGTTAGCACAGGCTGAGGTTTCCACCATTAAGATCGAGATACTGATAAGATTAAGGGGAAGTGAGTTATAGCAGATAGTTTGGATAGTTTCCATTGTCAGTATATTTCCTTTGAAGCTTTTGAAGTCCTGTCCAACAACATGATCGCTGTAAACTTCCTAACAGGGCCATAGCAACAGATCCAACACGGTAGTTTAACATCACCGCCTTGCAAGCAGAACATGTAAAACTATATTGACTTTAAATAATTGCATTTTCTGATGCATTTGTCCAGTGCTGACTAATAAATTGTAATCATAATAAACTCCGTTAAAACTCCCAGCCCAGCTTTAAGCAGGAGATTCACAAAGAAGACAAGTAAGACATTTACTTAAACTACTGCTGCCATCTAACATGGTGGTAAAATAAAAGAAAGTAAAAACGTTAGTGCTAATTAATTATGATTAACTTCATCTGCTATGTCTGTATAAAGTGCTGATATGACTACAAACATGTCAGCAGCCATTCAAGGACCTTGATCTTTATCTGTATCATGTAGATCTATGTTCAAAGTCTCTTAAACGCCCTTTCTTCTGAATTCTCTTTGGATCTTTAGTAACTTGTCTTCACCTCCTAGATCCCTGAACATTTTAAGACACTACCATGTAACTAGATGATTCACAATTGTGTTGACAAGCAGTTGAAAGAATGTAACTAATAAAATGACCACTGAGTGTGTAAAGTCTTGAATTAATTCTCTCCCAGATATTTCTGCTCCCGTCATAGATGCCCCACTGACTGACTAATAGGGCTCTAAAAAATAAAAACTGATATTTGGAGCTTCTTCAGACAGCCATGATTCGCCCAAGGTGTTTCTCAACTTTTCAACATTGCATAAGTTCTCACAGTGATGTGACGAGTTAATGACATTTATTCAGAGAATCTGTCATGAATGCCCACAGACGTTAATCCTTTAAACGACTCTTGCCTTTGATCTTGTCCGTTTAAAATTACATTTGAGAAAACTGTCTTTGCACTGAGAAAACGCCTTGTGACCAGAAACAGATGATTTCAGCGTAGCCAGCATTGACCCAAATCTGTTTCTGATCTGGTATGAATACACCATACCTAAGAGCTGCCAGGTCGCGCTAACAAAAATACAAGTTTTATTACAAGAAGCAGACTCTACTTGACATGTATCTTGCAGTATCCACTTGGGAAAGGACCTGGGATTTCTCTGCACCCATAAGGCCTCCTGATTAAATACCCAAACACCTTACCATTCAGATAAACACACTGAATACTAGTCGTGTTAATTGTTGACAACAGACAGTTCAACATGTTCATTTCAGATCACTAAGTCTCTGCTTTAAATGAATAAAACCAAGGAATACAGTGACTAAGTGACAATTTCTACTCTTAGTTCTCAAGAAGAAATCATAAATGGGTTAAAACAGCTTTTACTAATGATACGGAGGAGTTTGGTGGAAAGTGCAAAATTTGGTGTTGGACGGAAGTCAAGCTCAGGCAGTAGGCAGGCGGGTTGATGATGAAATGTTTATAAAAGAAATAAAAACACTTCTTACAACTACAGAGTGGAAACCAGCAGTGGCAAAGACACAACACGACCAGTATAGTAGAAAAACGCAAAAAATATAGTTTCCTGGAGCGAGAAATGGGTGTGTTTAACTGCAGCTGAGCAAGGACTGGCAGGCTGAGGGAAAACATATTGAAAAATAAAACTAAATGCACAGGGAAAACACAGATCAGTGAACCATCTAACAAGAAGCACAACAAACATGATTATAAAAAAATTAAGAATAATACAAAATGCAAACTCAAAGCATAAATGGATCATGACAGGAAATGGACCAAATGTGCTGTTGTGAGTGCTAAAGTAAAGCTAGCTATGAACAACAACAACAATGACCGTGTTGACAGGAGTGATTGAAAGCACCCAAAGGACAGACGGGGAAATGCCGTACTTTCCATACGTTATCTGACTTTGGGAACTCGCCTGTATGCACATGGTCTCCAGAGGGCCACCAAGCTCATTATATCAATGAGAAAACGTCCAAGCATTGCCGGTGAGGACAGTAAAATAAATTGCACAGCTTTCCTACGGAGGGTCTCCGGAGGGTGCATATGTTTTTGTACTACATGGTCATCGGGGAGTAAAGGGAGAGTCTAAGGAGCAGCTAAAGGCCACTTTGTATCCCAGCCACACATATAACTGCATCCAGGGCCCAATTAAACGTTAAAACCCCCTGAATTCACACACAGATAAATATCCCTAGACAATAGCACCGTTCAGGTGTGTGGGCTGTTAGAAAACGTACTAACATAAAAGTCTGATAGTGTTTCATTATGTGGATTTACAGTCTATAAAATGGATGAATTTATATGCCAGTCATTTTGACTCCAAGTTGGCTCCACCGTAAAGTGAAAAATTTGACAAAGTGACCCATTTTGCTTTTTATTTATGATCACCTACATGGGAGGAACCCCCTGCAGCTAGTTCCAGATGGGAGGTGTGTACACAGCTTACAACTTGCTGTATGACTACGGATCCTACTAAGCAAAGTTCATTGTGAGATAATTATACAGAAATATGAAGGGAAAGCTAAATCTTAGGGGGAATCCATGAGTATGAGGTCACAGGTTTATTAGGAGTCAGCCAAGCTGAAGAATTACCTCTCAAACATAAACAAATCTCTCCCCTATTAAGGGTTTTATATAATTGGCACAGTTTAGTTAATTTTTTTCTCCCTTCCCTTACTTCCTAAGGACAGGGAGGCATGAAAGAGCCAGAGCTCTTTACCTGTTTCCAGTCATAACATCACTTATTTGTCTTAACACATCAGTGGTCTTAATCTCCCTAAACTACAGCCAAGAAACAGACAGGACACAACATGAAATCACTCACTGTGGCATCAGAGTGGCCTGTGCGGTTTATTTTCTTCTTTTGATTGAATGGGAGACGTCTATTTTGAGTCATCTGACCTACAAGTAATAGAAAAGCGAATGACGAATGAACAGAAGTGAAAACTTTTCTCTCAACATGATGGAAATCTTTAACGAGTTTGGACAAGTCGAAGATGCAAATACGGGGCAGTTATTCAAACAAGATGTTAAGCCATTTTGAACAGAAATTTCAAAGTAATTCTGCATTTCAACATGTCCTTTCAGTATCTCTACAGAATCTTTTAGAAGTATTTTACACTTTGTCACGCTGCAACCACAAATCTTGATGCATTTTATTGAGATTCTTGATGATGAACCAACAAAGAGCAGCTTGTGAGAGTGAAGTAAAAGAAATGTGATGCATTTTATAAACACAAATCTTGATTTTATTTTGTGCAATCCTGCAAAATCAATTTGTTTCAGAACTCTTTTAATTTGTAAAAAAAAAAAAAAACTTGCAATAATCACAGACTGTTAGTTTTTCTCCTCACAAATATGAATAAAAAGAAAATGAAATTAAATACATTATTCAGTCATTTGTTACATATTTTATTATGCAACAACTAAAATAAATCATGAATGCAAAGGAGCAGAAAAAAGAATAAACTTGTATTATTTGCTCTCTATTCATATAAAAAATGTCAGTCAGCTCAGAAGTAGTGAAGTAATGAAATGAGACCACAAACTTTTTTCTTTGCACTGGCAAAACATTTAACAGGTTTAGACAAACCAAAGCTGCTACTATGCAAATAACATATGTCACCAGTGTAAGTATTCCAAAGAGAAATTAACGCTGCTTCTATATTATTACTAATTTTTTGTACGTGTCAAATGCGGTTGTTCATAATTAAGTAAAAGGAAATTATATTTCCACATTCAAACTCTCTTTTTGTCTTGTTCCACTTTCACTTTCCCCCCTCAGACACGATTGACTGAAACTGTTGTGGCTTTAATGCCTCTGTGCATTTCACACCTAGTTAGCTGCTTACATTTATGATGTCAAGTTGGTGTCAAGTACACAGAAGATATAGTTCACATAACTGGTTCTTAATAATAAAATAGCTAAAGAAGATATAATTGTAAGAATTTTGTAATAATCAAATCAAAAAAATTATCATCACTTTGCCACAGGCACATTATCTGGTATGACTGATGCATGAATCATAATTATAACCTTTTGCATTGACAAGCTTCATCGTTCTGCACTTTGAGACAAGACACAGCAGATAGTCATAGTTGAAAGTCGTATCTATGGTTTTTGCAGGTGTCTTGTAAAAGAAACCTACAAGAAGGCTTAAAAGCTCAAATCTGCCATCACTCACTCTGAGCACCTTTTCAACACCAATAATTTTACAGATAAAAACTGCTATAAATTAGTTGACATGTGTGGTAAGAACAAATATACCATCTCAGTACAGTGCCTTGTTTATGTTGAGTGCCATCTTGTTACATTACGAACACAAACTTTGATGTGTCTTAATATTGACCAATTTAATATCTTATATAAATGTGAAGAGGACGCTCAAGGGAATCAGAATCTTCATATTCACCCTATTTTAATCAGACATGCCTAAGCAAAATCTTGTGGTACCAATTGTGTTCAAAAGTCACTTAGTAAAATCGAAACAACCCATAATTGTTGAATGGCAGGAAAATGATACCTGCAATATATGTTCTGTGAAGAGACTGTTAAATAGGATTAGTGAAGAAATAGCATCATGTAAGCAAAGAAAATAACAAAAGAAAACAAAACACAGAAACAGGTCAGGGTGAAGGTGTGGAAAAGTGTAACGCAGGGTGTTGTTATAAAACATTATTTCTGGTTTAGATGATGGTTTAATCCATCATCTAATAATACAAATAATGTGGCACAACTGCAAACCTACAAAAGCCATGGGAATAGCAGTAGTGTTCAGAGAAGTAAAGACACCTTTGAAAGAGAGCCATAAAAAGTCCAGTCAAAAGTTGTTGTTTTTTTCACATTATGTGAAGGCACAGCAGCAGGTACATAAAGTTCAGATTAAAGCTAAAGTTTTGGTCCAAACACAGAACCATCCACATGTGTGGATAAAAACTATCATTCTGAGCTTTGTGGGTTAGCACAGAAGGGGCAGCATCATGCTGAGGGGAAGTGGGAACAGACAGGCAGACAAACAGACAGACAGGGAACCTGGGACAAATAACCCAGATGTGCAGCCTGGCCTTCACTGGAATGGTTCAGATCAAAGAATAAATAAGTCTTAAAATATGGTGAGGTAAATTTCATGAAGAATCCGTAATGATTTTTAAATTGATGTTCTCAGATTCTATCCATTCAGTCTGAATAAGCTTAAGCTATTTTGCAAACAAAAGTTTGTAAGATTGTGAGTGTTTAGGTGTGTTTTCAGCTGTGACATGCCCCAAAAAACCTGCAGGAAAAGTTGGTTCTACCAATCATTGAATCAAATACAAATTCACGCCACACCAATCAGCTTTTAAAAACCAATTACTGCTTTCCTTCCACTTATCAATTAACACTGCTGGATCTAACATAATAAAACGAAATTGAACGTTTCAAACACCTCAACTTCCTGTTTGGACAGTGGTTCAGTAGCGCCCTCTGCTGTCAGAAAAGCGCTTGACAGCACAAAGCGACCGCTTGGCTTCCTTCTTTTCCTATTGGTTGATTTGGGCCATGTGACCAAAAGCAGCGTCATGGCGGCGGCCGCTGCAGCCAGGTCGAGCATGGGGCTGACTTTGAGGTTCTCCAGAGTTATCCCGGACTGTCGGTCCTGTCCCTTGTACAGACTGAAGGGCTGCGTCGACAACACCGCCGGCTCTCAGAGGAGGGGCTCGTTTGATAGTCTCCGGACCATAAATCGGCATTTACAGACCAGTATATGTGAGTGGAGTAGCTTGCTAGCTGTGTTTAGCATCATTTTTAGGATGCATTCGTGAAGATAAACTGTTTTTTATAAGACATCTGCTAAGTAGTAGCCTATCTTACGAATACTGCGTTGTTCATAATGCCTGCAAAGTTTGGCTTGCGATTTATATTTCAAACCAAGCATTGTTTAAAAGCTGTTGTGTAACTTTTTCCCAGTTGGAGTTGTTATGAGACTTATGCAACATCTGTGTAACAAGTTGTAGATTCCCCTCTTTGTATTTCCTTGATATGAAACAGTTACGTTGATTCCTGAAGACACTGTTTCTCTTTCCAAAGGTCTCTCACAAGCTGAAGACGGCAGCTCCAACGCAGAAGACCCAGATGATGTGTAAGTCCAAAGGGCTTTTATTGTGGAGTTATACACAACAATAAACAGGGATTGATCAATAATAGAAATAAAAATACCCACTAACACGTTGAAAATGTTCTATTTTGAACTGGTTAATTTTAATTATTTACTTAAGTCCCCAGTGTTGGTTTATCAAAGACAAAATATTTAAATTTTTCACTGACTGTTATCTGCAAATGCTCCATTGCTTCAGTGATAACGGTCAACATTTTAGATGAGCATTATCAGTATTTGTGTGGACATGATTACATTTTAAAAAAGTCTTTATGATACATGTTGTTTTGTGTTGATATGGGTCATGGAAGCCTATGTAAACACTTGCCCCGCAAAAGTATTCACACCATTTCGTGTCATAAAGTAATGCGAATTTGAGTAATTTGGAAGTGAAAGGCATGTATGGTTTTCCATCCATCCATTTTCTTACACCTTTATCCCATTGGGGTCAGAGGGGGGCCCACTATCTGCAGCTGTCAACAGCCAGAGGCGGGATCCACCCTGTACAGGTCGCCAGTCCATCGCAGGTGTATGGTTTTTTTTTATTCATTATTTTTTTTAAACAAAAATGTCAGCTGATATCCAAAATGAAAACCTAGAGCAACTAATTGTCTTCTGAAGACAATGTCTACAAAGTTTGGCTTGCAGGCCAGTTTTAGACCATAACTGAACTGTTTGCCCTTCATGCGGAAAACCAAAAGCGCACCTCGTCCTGAATGCACTGCGCCCTGCCTTAAAAACATGATGATGCGATGCAAGGACAGGGAGGTAAGTAAAAATATTGGGAAGAGAGAGCTGGAGCTAAAAGCTGGTGAAATCCCCAAAATACTTGAAGCAAAAGTTTGAGTTTTGCCTAAAATTGGGCTGAATATAAATGACACTTCCACAAACATCACAGTTATGCATTTCTATGTGTTTCACATATGAATACTTTTGCAAGGCACTGAGATAAAAAGTATACTTAAAATCGTTTTTTTGTTCAATAATGTTATCGTTTCTAACCTCCAGGGTCAACGTAGTGTATATTGACCGGTCTGGCAAAAGAATCCCAGTTAAGGCCAAAGTTGGGGACAACGTCCTGTATTTGGCTCACAAACATGGAATTGACCTTGAAGGTGAGGGCGGAAGCAGCTTAACGAACGTATGATGCTGGAATAATTGGATCCCTTTACGTTTTCCTGCAGGAGCCTGTGAGGCATCGCTGGCCTGCTCCACATGCCACGTCTATGTGAACTCTGCCCATCTCGACAAACTCCCAGAACCTGAAGAGAGGTACGTTTGCAGCTGAATCTTTCCTGTATTGCTCTGGGTCTCGGTAAAAGTTGACACATGTTTCGGTCCCCAGGGAGGATGACATGCTCGACATGGCACCCATGCTTCAGGTGAATTCCCGCCTGGGTTGTCAGATCACTCTCACCCCGGATCTCGACGGGATTGAGCTCACTTTGCCCAAAGTCACCAGGAACTTCTATGTGGATGGCCATGTTCCCAAACCTCATTGAGCAGAGAAACGGAGGAGGAAGAAGAGGGGACTGAATAAAGAAAGAGGCTGGTGCTATGAGCCAAACACAGTGTTCTCGTTGAGCAACTGGGGTGACTGAAGAGCTAGAACAGCAGCTCTGAGAGCGTCTTACTGACATTTCCAGTTGTTTATGCAACGTCAGGACAGATTTTAGATGAGATCGAGTCGAACACTAAGAAAATGTGGTGATCTCAAACTTTACATGCAAAAGAAACTGTGGTGGTTCAACTGATGTATTTATTGAAGTAAAAAGTTATCTGGTCTTTTTAAGATTTCATTCAATGTTACAGACCCCTCACTGCTCCAATATCAGTTTAAGACTTGAGAGCAGAGTCTGTGTCTATGCTGGTGAACGGCACATTCCTTTTTACAGCTTATATACGCACAAATATTACAAAGTGACTATTTTTCTGACCAGTCTCGTCTGATTTTAATTGTCACGCTTTCTACTATGCATTGGACTTCCTTTTATGTACCAATAGTCATTTGTAGATGTTACTGTGCTTTATGAAATTAGCCATAAGTGACACATAGAAGGGTTTCCATGCCGTTTGGCTATCAAGGCTGACAGAAAAGCCATGTAAGTGTACTTGATTGAATTCCAGAATGATGCTGATGCTTAAAGCTCATTAGTTTAAACATTTAAAAACATGCAGATGGATTGGATTTGAGTCTAAATAGTTTGTTAGTTGATTACTTTCAGGTGTGCCAAGATGGATAACATTGTGGGAGTTTACTCAAGTCTACTGTAATTGACCAGCATATGCACAAATAGGATTTTTATTTTATTTTTTGTTAAAATGTTAAGACTGTGCAATAAAACCCGCTCAGAAACTCACTTGTAAGCAGTCCATTATTTGGATACATGCTTAATTAATCAGAAAATCATCCGTCTGCCTTAAAACAACAAAATAAAGAAACTAGTTTAATCCAAGGCTAACAAGCGGCCATTGCTCACTATGCAACTACGCCTGTTTTCAAGGCAGCGTCAGGTAAAGTACGACGCAGGTGCAATCTAGTAAACCAGAAACACCTGTGTGGCCTCAGGCTGACACCAAAACCCAACTCATAGCTAAAGGCCTGATCAGCCTGAGTTCAAAACAAATTAAGTAACTTGCATTTCTCAAAATTTTAAAGGGATTTGTGTGATCCACGGTGAGTTTCAAAAGCAATTAGCTAGTATGCGAGCTCAAATGTCCTTAGTTAGCTGTTTGTGAGTTTTGTTGTGGGAAATATTCGTGCAAACGTCCTTCCGTCCAACGTCAGTTGAATTCATATCGTATTATGTCAAATCTTCAGATCTAAAAGTTTCGATTCGCAGTCCGATGCACCAGAAAATAGGATTTGTGCCTTGAATGTGTTTGATTCCATGACAACGGCCAGTCTATTGATGTAAGCCGCTGAGCTTATCCGCTCGCGACAGTTTTCTTCAGATGGCGGCGAAAAGAACGTCGACGTTCTAGAACGCAGAAAGTGGAACGTTTTCGTCCCAGAACGACTTAAAACGAGACCAAAGATTCCAAAAATGATTACATTCTTTCTGGTGAGTTAAAAAAGTTACATTTCATTAAATGGGACCAGGTTTTAGGACGTCAATTATGTGTTTGCGTTATTTTCTTTACCTTGCTAGGAATTATACACGTAAAAAAAAACAATTCCTCTTAGCCCATCTAAGCTGTTTAAAAGTGATTTATTTACTCAAAATGTTGTGAACGCCACAGTTTGTTGTCCGCTGTCAAACGTTAAATGAAAACAAGAAGCCCAGTTCTGTGTAAAAGCCTTGAGTTGACATTTTAAGAGAGAAGTAAAAAATCTGAACCTGCACTCTGAACTCGTATCAGAATTTCCGCGTTTTTGCATAGTTGTTTCTGGAGTTGATTTGTGGAAGAAATTATGGATTAAAACTTAAAATGTTCTATGACCAAGTCAATTAAAATGGGCAATTATGGGCACTGCTGGTATGTTACTGAGTGAAGTGATAACTGTGCAGCACACGACATCATTGGATGTGAGTGTTTCTTGTAAATGTAATAGAGTACGTAGAAAATAAAAGGTTTTTTATGCGTCTGCAAAACATCAATGTGTACAGAAGACTGTATGTAGTGTAGATTTTGCAGAATGTGTAGAAAATTCTTTTTAGAAAACCTAGAATGTTTAATTGTGATATATATATATATATATATATATATATATATATATATATATATATATATATCATAACTGTGTTTATTAAAAAAAAAAGAAAAAATTACATAGAATTAGACACATGAGTTTGT